>JAQQSW010000023.1:130827-261753 GCA_028646575.1 Pseudocheirus occidentalis | reverse complement strand
CCAAACTCATTACTGGAGTCTGAACATTGACCTCATACTGGAGTCTGAACTCGTTGGCTGCTCCTAAAGACCCTCCCCAGGCTCCTCCTCTGAACCACCCCTAGATTCCTCTGTATATAAGACCCCATCTTCCCTCCACCAGGTGTGAGAGCGCCATGGGATAGCTTAGCATAGACTTACTCTGTGTGAGAGCGCCATAAAATTTTCTAGCACAGACTTACTCTGTGTCCGATACAGGCGAACTTTCAATAAACTTTACTTTTTCTTTGGCTGAGAAGACTTGAGTGGAATTCTTTCCCAGGACCTGGCATGTTGGTATTTTGGGGTCTCAGGCAGCCCTAACCCCCTTTGGGCACCCTCTTCAATTTAATGTCTCTGGACTTCTGGAAAATGAGGGAGTTGGATTAAAGAACCTCAGAAGTCCCTTGTGGGACTCTGCTCCATAGTCCGTTCCAGTCAGGGAAGGTTCTTCATTTTTTTCTGCCTCCATGAATTTATTCATGCCATTCCCACTTCCCTGAAAATGCTACCATCATCCATGGCTACAAGGTTAAATCTGACCTGTCAATAACATCAAGTTTAGTTTACTTTAAGATTATCTGCATGGTGAGTATGAATAGGCTGCAACACATTGCAAATGTGTCCTGGAGAAAGTACAGACATCAGTGAGATCACAGAGCAAGGGGAGTAATCGTCCAAGTGACACTATGAGGTAGGTAGCATTAGTGTCATTATTCCCATTTTATAGATAAGTTCTCTTTAAAGAGCTGGAGCAAACTGGCTAGGATTAAACCAGCCTAAATCTCCAATTTTTTGTGGTCTTGCTTCTTACTCCAGTCAGATGTGATATCTTTCTCCACTGAACTGCTAGAACATACTTACTAAAAATCACATAGACAGCAAAACAACAGAACAGTGCCTGGCATGTGCTTTAATAAAGCATTGAACTTTTGACTTAGCTAACTTGAACCCCAGTTCTGTAGCTCCAAACGTAGTCCTCTTCACTTGTTTTAGAGTCTTGCACACACATAATAGGGCATAGGTGTTGAAGCATTTGCCCAATGGCAGTTGAAGCAGCCTGGGGAGGCTATATGAGAGTTGCCTGAGGAGGGGACAGAAGGCAGCAAGGAAGGAGAGAGGTACAGAAGTGAACAGGCAAAGAAAGGATGCCAGAGATGAACTATGCCAGCCTCACCACTTTGCCAAGTCCTGGCATTGGTCACGGTAGTTTTAAATTTAGAGCAATGTATTGAGAACACTAATGAACAAAGCATCAGACAGAGTCCTGGGCATGTCTGGAAAACATAACGCGCAGTAGGAGGCACTCAGCTGGAAACGAATATTTGTATCTGGATGCTTTAGTGCCTGATAAGCCTGAGACAAAAGAGTTCTGTGGATTCTGTTTACCTGGCTTAAAGATCTACTGGAATGATGACATAATAAAAGCCGTTATCAGACTTTACAGATTCTCCTCATTAAAGAGTCTGGCTTCTGAACCAAAATAGGCAGGGAAAGACATGCTTATTAGGGTGATCTGTACACATCAGAGCAGGTACAGCTGAAAATGGCATGAAACTCTCTTGGGCTTCTGACAAACACTGAAATGAAGATGTCTGCATCAATCACTCAGCCCATTTCATAGATAATCAGCAGATGCACACCCTCTTTGGGAATTTGAGTGAGGGAGTTAGCACAATTTCTCTAGAACTTCCTCATGCTCTGGGACTTTTGCTGCCTGAACAGGCCAGTTTGCTCCAGGAATTTCTCAAGCATGCAAATAGAAATTTGATCGGCTGGTAGATTTTGTGAGGCTGTGGCAAACTACTGACCCAGGAGAGGTTTACTGAGAATCCCAGCATTTTTACAAAGTGGATTACATGCTTCTACACACATTTATTGATTCTCAGGTCATTTTCATGTAGTACCAATGGTGCCCACATACAGCTTTGTTAGTGAATACAACATATTAGTACCTTAGCTTAGTAACAGACCATATGGCATAGCAGCCAGAGTGCTGAATGTGGAGTAAGGAAGAACTGGTTCAGAATCCACTTTTGACAGATGTGAGCTGTGTGACCCTAGGGAAATAACTTAACTTTGTTGAACTTCAGTTTCCTTATCTGTAAAGTGTGAATAACAATAACCCTTCCATTTCAGGACAGTGACTAGACCAGCCAACTCTTCATCTTGTACCAAAATTTAGAGTTCATCATGCCCCAGCACTGGGCACCTTTTCCCCCTTCCTCTCTTTTTAGTTTCTTTTTGTGTGTTTGTCTTCATGCATAGGACTGAGGGCATGAATTGTCCTTCTTTTTCATATTTGCATCCCCAGCACTTAGCACAGTGACTGGCACATAGTAGCTACTTAATACATGTTTACTGACTGATTGCTCCACTTTTTTACAGATGAGAAAACTGAGGCTCATGGAGGTTTAACCACTGGTTGAGGGAGGAACCACAGTGGTAAAAGTTACAAACTCTTTAATCTACGTAAGCCAATAAGACTGGAATTATGAGCTATGGAGAGAAATTAATAGGTGCTTGTTGTGAAATGGAAATGAGATTCTACATATATATTATATAGATGTATGTACATGTATATGTGTATCTATGTGTATGTGTATAATAATGTATACACATACACATAGATACACATAAATATATTTTTTGTAAACCATAAAGCAGTATATAAATTTCAGATATTATTGTTGTTATTACAATTATTATCAGAAAAACTATATCATAGCAAAACCAGAAAGGTAGCCTATACTTTATCTAGTCCTTTCCTCTGTCTCTAGTCATACCCTTAATCCCAAATAATTCCCTCCAATTGATCCATATCTCATAACTATCCCTTCTTGGAATATAACAATCACAATACTGGGGAAGGGTCTTCAATTGAATCTGATTCTCTCTTGTTATAACTTGTCATCTTAAACATTTATTAAACTTCTGTGGCATGCAAGGTACTGAGTTCTTTAGACTGTTCAGTTGAAAATGAAAATATCTTATTGTTCTTTTCCTTTTCTATGAAACCAAAGAACAAACCCCGTGGAGTGAAATAGCCCAGTAAAAAATACAGTCATACCATGTAGCTATTTACCTTTTGAGCATGTATCCAATTATCTCCAGATAGCCCATAAATCTTATCGGTTTATACTGATCACTTCAAGAATTTGTAACTTTCACTGCTGGGGGCCCTGCATTAATAGTTCTGTCACTCCCTGTGTGATACTGAGCAAGTCACTAAATTTCATTGGGCCTCAGTTTCCTCATCTGTAAAAATGAGGGGGGTTGGACCAGAGAGCTTCTCTGTTTTCTTCCAGGATTGGATTAATGATCATAAGGCTAATGGAAGTCATAACCCTACACACTTCAGTAGATGGCTTTCATAAATTGTTATAACTCAACACTTCTATCCTGTGGGTAAGCCTTCCTTGGGGTGATGAGCTAGGTTGGTCATCAACAACAGACACCCATGGCTATCACTAGGCCAATGGTATAGAAACTTTTTCCACTTGATGAGAATGAGAAAACTAGCGCTGACGTTTATATACAGCCTTAAGGTTCTCAAAACACTTTACATGTGTCATCTCAGTTTATCCTCACAGTCTAGTCCCTGAAATAGGGAGTAAAGGTGTTACTATCCCCATTTTACAGATAAGGAAACTGAGAACAAGAGAGATCAAGTGACTTGCCCATGGCCACATGACAGGAGCTGCCAGAGTTTACACTGCAATGCCACAGTTGGAGACCAAGGAGTTCCCTCCACACTTGATAAGGCATTAAAGAAAGTCTTGAGTGAAGGGCTCCTAAAGATTAGGGAGGGAAAAAAATAAATACAGACTGAAACAATGCACTAGAAATGTGCCAAACTCAGACATACAAAAAGGAATCATCTCAAATACTGACAAGTAGTTGAAGACTCTCCAATCTCTTGGCCTCTACTCAAAGATTCACCAATCTCTTGGCCTCTACTCTTGTTTTCTTTTAATGTCTATTTTTGTCATTCACTAGACAGTAAGTTCAAAAAACAACAGATTCTTACATAACCTGGAACTGCAAAAAAGTGGCTTGTTGGTGAAGCCTTCAGCCAAAGGTCCATAGCATCACCAACCCTCCAAACATCCCCTAATGGCTCAGGTCATTTCTAATCTTTGGTCAGAATTTCATATCTTTCAATTGTCGCATATGAAACTGTTGTGAGAATTAATACATATATACATATACACATACATCTACATATACACATGTATATATACATATGTTTGTTTATATCTATCTGTCATTTATCTATCATCTATCATCCATTCATCCATCCATGTATCCATCCATCGATCCATCGATCTATCGATCCATCCATCCATCCATCCAACCATCATCCATCCATCCATCTATCTATCTATCTTTCTATCTATCTACATATAGTACCTGTGTCTTTGTACCAGAGAAGTCCAGGAAAGAAATGAGAAAGTTGGAAACTTAGTTATTAGGCTTAGTTTTTAAAGCATCAAAGTCTATTTTTCCTCCCACCCAATGATAACAGAAGAGAGGGCATTGTATACCAAGCACCTATCAGTAGGTAGAACTATTCTCTAGGCTTTTGCAGTCTTGGCTATGATAAGTGAAGGAGTAAAAAAGGTTATTTTAAACATGTACCCTTTCATACAAAAAAGCCACAGGCAATTCTTGTAAAATCAGCCCTGCTTCCAAAATAAGGCCAGTTGATTTCCCAGAATACAAAATCCTGGGAAGCCATGGATTGGAGCATTAGCAAGACAATGGCAGAAACCCCAGTAGCTTCTCTAAGAATTCAAACTATCCAAGGCTCCTCTTGTACATTAAAGAAGTTATGATCACCTGAAGCAGATCTGTTCATTCCTTTCCAAAGCTTAGGGAGTTCAGAGAAAAATCCTTTTGCATATAAGATACTGGGAGCCTTCCTCTTTAGACTCTGTTCAGTTGAAAATGAAAATATTGTTCTTTTCCTTTCCTATGAAACCAAAGAATAAGCCCCATCCTAGCTGTTGTAAAAATGCCTCCACCTAATAACAATAGCTCACATTTACACAGTACTGATGACTTTACAAAGAGTTTTCCTCAGAATCTCCCTGTGAGGTACGCAAAATCAAGTTGATGTTCATTTTCCAGATGAGGAAATCAAAGGTCATAGAGGTAATCAGTCTACAGTCTACCCAGCCCCCAGAGAACACCCAAAGCAAAAACTAATGACAACAAAAAGTCCAACAAACCCTTCTCTTGTGTTTTTCTCTTTACTTGGCTGGAGAGTTGCTGCGTCTAATGAAGCATAATGATCTCATTGCTGAGTTCTGAGAGGTCATACTTCTACCAATAAGACAGAGTGACTAAGAGGCACGATCACCAATTCTCTGACCCAAACATTTACCCATGAGTATGCAGTTTAATCACATGAGGTAGGCACGAAGTATCCATTTATAGAATGGGAACTGCTGATGTCTCTCCCATTTTTTAACTATATATTTACATGGTATGTAGAACTGTATCTCCTAACTTCAATTCTATCACATATTTCCTGTGTAACTTTGGACTTCATCTCATCTGGCCTTAGTTTATCTGTAAAATGAAGTGTTGGGACCAGCTGGCTTCTAAAATTCCTTCTAGCTCTAAAGTTATAATCCTATGATTTTGATCACAAAGTTGTGACAAATATCATTGTTAATAAGGTTACCTTATATTCCATATATAGATTGTCAGTTAAAAATAATTATAGATTATGAAACTTAGAATGGATTTTGGATCATGCCTTATTTTGCATGTGGGGAAGTGGGGCCCAGAGTGTGGAAGTGATTGTCCAGGATGGTCAATGTCAAGGATCGGTTAGTGACAAAGCTGGAAATGAAATACAGCTCACTGACATAAAGCCAGCAGAGAGATCAGAGGTCATCTATACCAACCTCTTCCATCTATTTTACAGATAAGGAAACTAAGGTTCAGAGAGCTTAAATGACCTCTGACTCTCAGTCCATTACATTATGCTGCCTCCCTTAGAATGTAATAAAATAGATGCTAAAACGTAATAGTACCAAATACTTTCTTTTAACTTTTTATTAAAAAGTAAAAGTTTTATTGATAATATTTTGTCAGATTTCCCCTCCCCCTACTTCCAGAGACTCATTCCATATGATAAATAATATTTTAAAGAAAAAACAGAAAGAAGAAGAAGAGGGAAAAGGTAGCCAACGGGATCAATACACTAAAAAATCTGAAAATATGTACAAAGTTCTCCCACCCTTATAAAGGAGTGGGGTCTGGGGGACATCCTCTCACATCTCTCTGGGGCAATGCTTGTTGTTTGTAATTTTGTAACATTTGCTTTTGATTGTTTTGTGGTGGTTACTTTCCATTTCCAATGTTATACTTTACCTGAGTTTCAAGTTGAAAGGGTTACAAAATCTAGAGAGGAAATGAACCTCCAAGATCACTGGAAATTAGTACACCTCAGTTTACATCCTTGCGCTGCCATTTACTAGGCAACTGGTTGGCTCAGAAGATACAGTACTCATCTGGAGTCAGGAACACGTGAGTTCAAATGTGGCTTCAGACACTAAATGTGTGATCCTGAGCAAGTCACTGGAGAAGGAAATAGCAAACCTCTCCAGTATCTTTGCCAAGAAAACCCCATGGGCAATATGGTCCACAAAGAGTCAGACATGTCTGAACAACAACAACAACAACAACAACACTCTGCCATTTACTAGCCCTATGACCTTAGACAAGTCATCAACTAATCTTTCCAAGCCATTTTTTTTCATCCGTAGAATGAATGATTCATACTAGATGATTGTGGCATTGCATACTTGAGCTATAAGAGACTTCAGAGCTCATTTTGTCTAATTCCTCCTTCCTGTACCCCCACTTCCTACTTTTGATTTTGGAAAAGTCATTTTCTTTCTCTGGGGAAAGAAAAGCCCAGGAAGGAAAATGATATGCCCAAGACCACACATGTAATAAGTAGAAGAGCCAGGATTTGAACTCAGGTCCTCTGATTCCAAATCTAATTCACTTACCACTTATGTCATGATATCCATTTATGAAAAATCATAAATCGCTATCCTTTCCATAAGTTTGAAGTCAAAGTATGTTAGAAACTGACCTTTTAAAAAAACTTACCTTTTATGATTTCCTATTTGGGCAACCTAAAATTGGGCTATTTGTTAGTCTACAATCCCAGCTTGTCCTCAAATACCTCCATATTTGCATAGGTTGTCCAGACATTAGAAAAATCATACAAAAATCAATGCCCCTTTCTTTCTGCCAACTGACATTCTCCTTCAAGGCCAAGGCCAGTTGTTACTTCCTTAATTAATCTTTCCATGATTCCTCTCCTACCTTGAATTTCTCACTCCATAGTATTTTATTTCGCCTCTTTAATCACCTTCTACTTTTTATTAGTTATTCATTCAAATATCTTATCTCTTTACTGTATCACACACTCCATGAGAGCTTAAACTGTGTTATTCTTATGTCCCTCCCACAGCAAAAGCTGTTAATGAATATTGAATTGAAGTATATCTGACTGACAGGTACAAAGAAAGCCCTCTCTAAACCCATAAAAACACAGATGGGGGCCCATTGACAATCCATATCTCTTGGGTTAGTCTACTTCAAGATGACACAGCCAAGGATTTACACTCTGTGATAGACTGATGGCATCCCATCCTTTCCTCCTTCTTTCCACTGAACAACCTGCAGAAGACTTCTATCTGTAGAGTCTTTACTACCTGGCAAATTACACTTTGTCAGGGTTTGATAAAGGATCTTTGCTGAGAATGCAGGAGTACAATGGAGTCTTAATGCAGCAGCGATTTAAGAGAGTTTAAAAAAATGAAGACAGGATTTCCAGAGGCATCTTATTCTTTGGTCCTGTAAATGCTATTTCTTAAGGATAAAGGCAGAGACAGGGAGGAGGAGTAGGGGGAGGGACATCTTCTTCTTTCCTCTGAAAGATACCTGATGTCATTTTATTATTTACCATTATTTCTGTACAGACAGAAGAAATGAAGCATTTTTATAGCTGTTATATTTTTTGTGAAATTGAATATCAAGTATCTATTTGTCTAGGACAGGGACAAGATAGTCTTAGGTTCTTTAAAGCTTTAGGTAGTTCCAAGAGATCCCTGAGATATTCCCCATGCCATCATCAGAACTTCCTGTTGTAGGGAACTTTGCTGACAGGAAGGGGACACTCATGACACTAAAAGGTAATATGGTCAGTAGATGAGCTTTGGAATTGGAATTTGGCCAATATGGGTTCCTACCTTAACTCAGAAACTTACTAGCTATGTGACCCTGGACAAGTCACTTAACCTCTCTATGCCTCAGTTTCCTTTTATGTAAAATGAATTTGATAACCTCTAAGTTTCCTTCCAAAGTCTCTTGTCTAGCCTAGAAATCTAGATAAACCCAGATTCCAAAAGGTATTTGGTTTTGAGTGAGCTGGCAGCCTACAGGTTATACTTTTAGGTCACAGGTTATTGATTCCACTGCTTTTGTAAGGTGAGCATAAGTGTGGTGGACCAAGAAACAAAATGCTACATAATGATGAGGTAAAATTGGAATAGAGAGAAGAGGAACTTCACAAGAATGTATTCCAAGACCTCTCAGCCCTATTAGGATGCAGCACATTAAACAACCCACAGGACTTTGAACATCGCCCACTTCCTTTTCCTATGGGAAATGGTTCTGTTCCCATCACTGACTTAAAGAAGTATCTGCCACCCAAGGTGACTAACTACAGGGACAAATCAGAATCTTTTCCAAGCAACTGTGTCCTCTACACAGGAAGTGTTTAATAAACCTTTGTTGAGGAGACAAGAAGCTAGCTTCCTTTTTTAAAGAGAAACATACTCATCCTGGATCCCAACTTTAAAAGTGGATTTTCTCTCTGCCTTGATTTTTTTCTATGAGGTAATGTAACTTAGCCTATGGATCCAAGAAAGGGAAGAATATAGAATTTAAAGCCTGAGAGCCTTAGATATTACCTAATCCACACCTCTCATTGTATAATTGAGGACAGTGAGGAGCAGAGAGGGCAAATTATTTGCCCAAGGTCACACAGGTAGCAAAAAAACTATACAGGGATTTAAACCCAGGCTCTCTAAATCTCATGCCTATCCTACTATCTCATAATGCTACGCCCCTAACACACTCGCCTCAGGAAAATGACAAGACTAAACATGGGGGCCTGTCTCTCTGGGCTACAGTATTCCTGGAAGGAAAGCTTTTTCTCTATATTCATGCCAATCTCTGCTTCAAAGCAAGAACATTTCAAACAGAATTAAGAAACATGCAGAAAAAAAAATCCAACAATTGTTTATTAAGCACATACTATATACAATTTACTATTTTAGGAATTGGGAATTCAAAGAAAGAAAACCAAAAAAGGGAAAACAGGAGGAGCTAAATAAATGCTCTAAGGAAAATAGTCTCTGTCTTCAAGAAACCTACATTGTAAAGGGTGGTGGTTGGTGAAAATATAGCATGCAGATAAATAAGCATACACACACACACACACACACACAGTCCCAAAAATCTTAGTGCACTTTAAAACTATATATCTATATGCTGCTGCTCATTTGAGGAAGAGACATCACTAACTGGGAATTAGGAAGTGCTTCCTAAAGGAGGTAATACATGAGGTAAGCCTTGAAGGAAGTTAGGAATTCTAAGAGGCAGAAATAACAAGAAAATGTATTCTAAGCAAGAAGAAGAGCCTGTATGGAAGCAAGACATGGAATGTGGAGCTCAGAGACTAACAAGTAGAGAGTTTGGCTGTAGTATAAGTACATAAAAGGCAGTTATGGATAATCAGCCTAGAAGAGTAAAAGACTGGAGTCAAATTGTGATAGGGTTTAAATGCCAAGCAAAAGAGTTTACATTTTTTACTAGCGGTAATAGGGAGTCGTTGAAGATTCTTGAATAAGGTAGTGACAGAGTAGCTGTGTGGAAGAGGGACTTAAAGGGACTTGTGTGGAAAGAAGACTTAAAGCCATATGTCTAACTAGGAGGCTGTGATTGTTTAGGTCAACAGAAATGAAGGCCTGAACTGGGTAGTGCTAGATAAAGGGATAAACACTAGAGATATGGTGCAGGTAGAATTTACAAGATTTAGCAAGAGAAATGATTATTAATAACCAATGATTTGGGGAGATTCAGAGCTCCACTTCCTTTTCTAAAGTCCTTATTTTAAAAGTTCAAAAGTTTTAAACTTGTTCCCCACCCAGATTTGGGATAAATTCTTTGAATAGATTGCCCAAGGCTGGGGGCAATTTAAGATGTAAATAACATAATCAAAGTTCGGGTCCAGCCCCTCATTGTTTTATTCATTCTCTTATTAAGTGTTAACAAATCAGAGTTGATTGCCACCCTGGGGAACACCCCTCCTCCAACTAGCACCACTGACAGTCATGGGTACCTAAGAGAGGTCTAAGAGAGATGGTCAAATGACCATTTTTTTATTAATAAACATGGTGGCATTATTAATAAAATGATTAAATTACACAGAAATTATGTCTCTCTAACCTTTTCAATTGCCATATTAGTGGCTAATTGGATTTGAAGGGTGAAAATGAAAGAGTCAAGAACAATTCTGAGTTTGCAAACTTTGGTGACTGGAAAGATGGTATCCTGAACAGAAACAGGAAAGTTTGAAGGAGGTATAGGCTCATGGGAAATATAACTAATTTAATTTTGGATATGTGAAGTTTGGGATGGCTACAGGATATTCACTTAGAGGCATCCAACAGGCCAATTGGCATGGAGGGCGGGGTACTGAAACTCAGGAGAGTAGAGTTACATATGGGAGTCAACCATGGGAGTTATTATAATCCTACTCCCCCCTCCAAAAGAAGGTAAAAAAGGAAGAGTGTAGGAGGATAACAATAAAGTCCAGTAAATCTCCTAAGTCTCTTTTAAACAATTTTGTTTTCTATCTATGTTTCTGGAGGTGTCTTCACACCACTTTGGAAAACCCTAGAGAATTATAAAAGGTGCCAAGACATTAACAAGGCTGGTAGTCTTTCTCCTGGATCAAGACGTCAGACTCTAGTGGCACTTCTTACTGCACAAGAGACATTAGCAACTAATTAATGAAATATGTTTCCCCACATTTGAACGAGGAAATAAAAAATGCAAGAGCTTTCTGGGCCTCCCAGTGAAGAAGGATCCCCAAGGGGCACAAATGAAATTGCTGGAGGACCTAATCATTCACTATAGTTAAAAGCAATTACTGTATGATACACAGTGGAACATTAGAACAAAGACAGAGAATGCTTCTCTCTCCATCCCTCTCTCATTCCCATGAGCCTAGTCTTGCTTCCTTTTCTTTCCACCAAGGAAAAAACTGTCTTTCTCCTTTTCATTTCTAACTTCTGAAAAAAAGACAATCTGTTTTCTCACCAGACTCAGCTAGCCAGTAGCAAACAGAACAGAGGAAGGTAGCTTGAGGAAGCAGCAAGAATTCTAGATTTGGAGGCAAATGACCTGGGCTTAAATCTCAGCTCTGCATCTCACCACTTGTGTGATCATGGATCAAACAATCATTTCTTCTCTCTAGCCTTCAGTTTGTTCATTTGTAAAATTAGTGTGTTGGATAAGATGACCACCAAAGCGTCCTATAACAGGAAATCCTTTAGGCAATCTGAAGCCAGAGTCTACCTAGACACAAGAGAGGTCAGACATAAGAAGGTCTCCCTGTACCCATCTCTCTTTGCTGGTCTCAGATCCACCATTGCTGCCATCTTTCCCTAGCAGAAGGTAAGATGCAAAGTAGAGAGCACAGAGGAGGCCTGAAGTCAGGAAGACCTGAGTTCAAATCCAACCTCATATACTTACTAGCTGTGTGACCCTGGGCAAGTTACTTTACCTCTGACTCAGTTTCTTCAACTGTAAAATTGGGATAATAATAGCACCTACCTCACAGGACTGTTTCACATATAGTAGGTGCTTAATAAATACATCCTTCCTTCCCATTCAAAATAAATGACAAATTGAAAGGGGAAGCTAGAAGAATATGGGCAAATGTAAGAAGCAATTGGTTTACTACATCAAGTCTTGGAATGCTCCAGAACTCTTTTTTTTTTTTTTTGCTTTTTGGAGGGGGGAGGGTAGGGCAATTGGGGTTAAGTGACTTGCCCAAGGTTTTAGGGCTAGTAAGTGTTAAGTGTCTGAGGCTGGATTTGAACTCAGGTCCTCCTGACTCCAGGGCTGGTGCTCCATTCATTTGCATCACCTCCCAGCCCCCAGAAGTCTTAAAGTAAGCTCACAACCACCCAAAAGAATCCTGCCAGGAAAAGCAAATGAAGGAAGAACGCTATTGCCCAAATTATTATAAATGGCTGGGTAGACAGCTCATTGCAGGGGTCCATTATTGTGTATATAAATATACAAATATATATACATATATTCATATAAATATATTCCAGCAGTTCTCAACCTGTGGGTTATGTTCAGTTTGTAACAATGAAATTACATCTTGCATATCAGATATTTACATTATGATTCATAACAGCAGCAAAATTACAGCAGCAATGAAAATAATTTTATGGTTGAGGGCCACCACAGTGTGAGGAACTGTATTAAAGGGTCATGGCATTAGGAAGGTTGAGAACCACTGATAAATTCCAACAACAGGAGGACAATAAAATAGGCCCAGAAGCAAACAGAGACCAAAGCATTTCAATGGCTCTAAGTTTTTCCCAGAAATGTAACTGTTGCTTGTTTTTAAATCCAGTGACCTTTTCTCAATTTTCATTCTCCTTGACCTCTCTGCAGGCTTTAACACTGTTGATCACTCTCTCTTCTAGGCTCTTGGGACACCCATCTCTCTTGGTTCTACTCCTATCTATAAGACTGCTTCTTCTCAGACTTCTCTGCTTAGTCCCACCCTCTAACCATACAAGCTCCACAGGCACAGGGTTCTGTCTTGGGCCTTCTTCTCCTCTTCCTCTATGCTATTTTGCTTGGTAATCTCATTAGCTCCCATGGATTTAATTACCATCTCTATTCTGAGGATTCTCAAATCTACCTATTCTACCCCAACCTCTCTGCTGACATCCAATCTTGCCTCTCCAACTGCCTTTCAGACATCTTGAATTGGATGTCCAGTAGAAATCTTAAACTAAACATATCTAAAACAGAATACACTATCTCTTCCCCTATACTCTCCCTCACTCCAATCTTCCCTATAACTATAGAGCGAAACACTATTCTCCCAGTCCCTCAGGCTCACAACATAGGTGTCATCCCGGATTCCTCACTGTCTCTGACTCTCCACCCAGCCTCCCTCCCCACCCCACCCTTGCCCATATCCAAGCTGTTGCCAAAGCCTGTGGATTTCAACTTTTGCAGAATCTCTAGAATATGTGCCCACCCTTCTCTCATCTGATGCTGCCACCACCCTAGTGCATGCCTTCATCACAGCTTATTGCAATAGCCTGGAGAGTCTGTCTGCTTGAAGTCTCTCCTCGCTGCAACCCATTCTCTATTCAGCTACTAAAGTGATTTTCCTAAAGTGCAGGTTCAACCACGTCACTCACTTACGCTAGAAGCTCCGGTGGCTCTCTATCAAATTTTAAAATCCCTTCGTTTTTGTTCAAAGCCCTTTATAACCTAGCTCCGTCTTACATTGTGCCAGTCTTCTTATACCTTACTCCCCACCATATACTCTTCAATACAGTGATACTGGGCTCCTTCCTGCTCCACAAACAGGATAATCCATCTCTAAACTCCAGGCATTTTCTCTGGTCTTCCCACTTCTGGACATATTTGGAACATTCTCTGTTTATGTCTATTGGCTTCCTTTAAGTCCCAGCTAAAATTTAGTCTTCTACAGGAAGCTTTTCTCAATCACTCTTTTTTTTTTTTCCTTTTGGAGGGGAGACAGCAGGGCAATTGGGTTTAAGTGACTAGCCCAAGGTCATACGGCTAGTAAATGTGTGTCAAGTGTCTGAGGCTGGATTTGAACTCAGATCCTCCTGACTCCAGGGTTGGTGCTTTATTCACTGTGCCACCTAGCCACCCCCCAATCACTCTTAATTTTAGTGCCATCATTGTGTATTTAAATATACAAATATATACTAAAATATAACTCTGTTGGTCATTTCCTATTTATCCTGTATATATTTTCTTGCTTGTTATATTGTGAGCTTCTTGAGGGCAGAGATTGCCTTATGCCACTTTTTGTATAGTGTAATGTGTTTTGTCTTGCCCTGTTTACCATTTTTAATCAGTGATTTGAATAAAGGCATAAATGGCAGGATCATCAAATTTGCAGATGAAACAAAGCTGGAAAGGATCACTGACATATGGAAGACAGAGTCTCATAGACCAAAAATATATTAACAGGTGGGAATATTGGGCTGAATCTAATAAAAAGAAATTCAGTAGAGAAAAATGTAAACTCTTATATGGGTACAAAAACCAAGTTTGGCACGTTCAAGATGGAGAAGAGTAATTAAACAACAATATAAACAAGCAAAATATCTGAAGGAATTAAGGGACTCAAAGAACTCAATAGGAATCAGCTATGGTAACCAAAAAAACTAATGCAATGCTGAGTTACGTTCCTCTTCTTGTAATGGGGAGGTGATTATTCCACTGTGAGCTACTTTTGTCAGACTTCATCTGGAGTACAGTGTTTAGTTCTGAGTTTCACAGTTTAAGTAGGATATTGCTAAAGCAAAGAATGTTTTAAAAACAACCGAGAAGGGGCTTGAATCATATCAAATAAAAATTAGTTGAAGGAATTGAGGGAAGACTTGGGGTGGGGGCATGTGATCATGGTCTTCAGGTCATCAGGTGGCAACATGATTAAATGTGGTCTGTTTGACTCTAGAGGGCAGAACTAGCAGCAATAGGTGGAAGCTATAGAAGAGTCAAATTAGCCTCTGTGTCAGGAATTTCTTCACAATTAAAGCTGTATAAATATAGAATGGACTGCCTCAAGAGGTGGCAGCTTTCTTTAAACAAAGGTCAATTCGCACTTATTAAGTGTAAAGTCCTTTCATATATCCTCAAATTCTGTAATTATCATCATCATCATCATCATCATCATTATCCACATGGTAGCTAATTTACAGTTTCCCAATTCTACAGATAATATAATAGCATGGCAGGAGCACTGACCTTGCAGTCAAAAGATCAGATTTCAAATATCACTTTTGATAAAGTTTTTATATGGCCTGGACAAGTCATCTTCCCTCTCTAGGTCTCAGTTCCCTTTATGCAAAATAAGGGTGTTGAACTTTGTCTAAAGTCCCTTTCATCTTTAATATTTCACGTTCTTAAAGTCTCTTTTAGCTGAAAAGCAACATTCTAAAGTTTGCTCTAGGTCTGACATTCTAGATGCTAAAGTCTTCTTCAGTTCTAATATTCTATGTTCTAAAGTCCCTTCCAGTTCTGAAATTTTATTAAAAAGTATACTTAGGCTGAACTTCTGTATGCTTCCTAGAAAACATTCCAATACAGTTAGGACGCTACTTTGATTATTTTAATCAGTTTTTTAAAAAACGTATTGAAACGTTGAGTTTCAAAGCAAAAGTTTTGATTTAACAAATTGTAGATAATCACCCTTAAAAATCAGTTGAAGTCTCAGGAAAACCCGGTAGAGAAAGAAAAAAAGTTTCTATATACAGGAATCAAGGTGAATCTACTATTCTCAGAGTTTATACATTGAGAATCAATTTAGTATTTAACAATTGCTGATATTCCCAGGGAAGAAGTAAATGGAGACAAACAGGAAAGTTGTTTTGTTAATGTGAAATTCTCAGGTTTTCTTTTCCTCTCCATGGACAGAAATGCAAAAACCTCTTGAGGAGTGATTAATACTATGTAGCTGGAACAGAATCTTAACACAAGGTAATAGGGGAACAATCCATTTTTTCTTTCCCTTGGCATTTAGTTGAGATGCTATAAAGGGGATTCTGCTTTAAGAATGTATTGAACTAAGATGACCTCTGAGTTCCCTTCTAAATATGATTTCACTCTGTGATTCTAACATTTTAAGCTTACATTTATACTCTTTTCCAAAATTAGCTTGTCTTATTCTCCATGTAAGATACTGCCTTAAGTTGGTAGTTTTTAATAGCAGTCTATATTAGAAGGTAAAGGAAAAAATGGCACAAGCTTGATCTTCAGGTATGGGAGGGTATGTGTTAACTGGGGGATGCTTCTGCTGCTAATAAATGTAATAATAATGATGATGATAATAATAATAATAAATGGCTATCATTTATATGGAGCCTATTATTTGCTAGGTGGTGTGTTAAGCACATTATAAATATTATCTCATTGGATTCTCAAAACTCTGAGAGGTGGGTGCCATAATTATCTCCATTTTATAAATAGGGAAACTGAGGCAAACCCAGTTTAAGTGACTTTTCTAGGGTCATATGCCAAGTAAATGTCTGAGGCCAGATTTGAACTAAAATCCTTGACTCCACCCTGATTCTCTATCTACTGGACCACCTCTCCTGCATATAAGCAGCCCAGAATGGTAGGGGACAGAGAATCAGAGAGCAAGCAGAAGGTTCACCCATAAGATAGTGACTCCATACTCAGATCATTTCCCAACTACTCCTACAGAGGATAGTATGGAAAAGTAATATCAGTAAGCAACTTCCAAAACTCATTTGAATTGATAATTTCCACTTTGAAATCCTTAACACGTTTGCTGAAGTTCAAACTGGTAACACTATCTCAATTTTGATTTTCTTTGTCTATCCATCCCTTGGTAGAGATGCAAAGGAATGTAGTAACAGAAGGAGAAGAAAACAAAAGTGTTAATGGGTATAGGTAAAGGCCACGATAATGATCCCTCTAGTACCTATGTTGCATGGTTAGAGTGCCACGTCTGGAGTCAAGAAGACTCATCTTCCTGAGTTCAAATTTAGCCTCAGACACCCTAGCTGTGTGACCTTGGGCAAATCACTTAACCCTGTTTGCCTCAGTTTCCTCACTTCTAAAATGATCTGGAGAAGTAAATGACAAACCACTCCAGTATCTTTGCTAAGAAAACCCCAAATGAAGTCACAAAGAGTCAGACATGACTGAAATGATAGAACAACATTAACATCTATGTCACAGGGTCGTTGTAAAGCTCACATGAGAAAAAATGTATAAAATGCACTTTGTCAACCTTTAAATGCCATGTAAATTTTAGCAGTAATTGCTGCTGCTACCATTACCACTACTACTTTTGCATTTGAAAGTAATTTCCTAACATCAGAAAAACAGGATCATCTCTACAGGGTCCTTTCTCAAGAAGTCTATACAAAATCCTCTGCCAAAATTCAGCATTCTGTGTCATCTCTATAAGAAGGCTAAAAACAAAACAAAACAAAACAAACAAACCAGATGTAGCTTCTTCCTATGATATTTCAAAAGCAAAATGATGGGTAGATACATTTGTGACAAAGAAAGTCATAAGAAAGTAAATGACCATGAATTAGTGCCTTAGAAACCTGGTAATAAATCAAGATATTATTAAAATGACTTTTGCTCATACGTACTGAATAAAGGAAGCAACCAACTCATCGACCAGGAACCCATCTGTTTAACATCAACCCCAGCATTCTGCCAACAGTAGCTAGAGCCTGCCAGACATATGGTCAGCTTTCACTTAAAACACAGTCTAAAACTTTAGAACCCAGTTATGAAAATGCTCTATGGAGTTTGTAGACACAAGGCAGAGAGAGACAGACAGAAATAAGATATAGAGAAAGAGTGCTTTCTTTCTCCTCTACTTCCCCAACAGATCAGTGAAGTACTTCTGTGTTTGGTTATAGGTGAATTTTTATGAAAATTATTTGACTATAAATCTACCAATTCTTTTCTTAACAATAAAAGTCATTACTAGAGATTCAACATGAAAAATACCATAAGAGAGGAGCCAGCCTTGGAATCAGGAAGGGCACCTACCCAGCAGGGTGGCTGTGAGGATCTTACAGGATAATATTTGTAGGTACTATATGAATGCTTACTTCCTTCCTCCATCCCCTTCCTAGCTGTGTGACCTTGGGTGAATCATTTAACCCCTGTGAGCCTCAGTTTCTTCATCTGGAAAATGAGAGGAGTTGAATTAATTTACCTTCAAGATATTTTCCAACTCTAAGTCCAGGATTCTACAATATCTTACAAAGAGTAAAATAAGCATATTTTAAAATATGTCAGTAAAAGAATTCAACATAAACACACTTTGAAATGGTCTTAAATACAGGAAGTAATCTAGTTCAACTTCTATCTAAGCAGGAAACATCTCTATAACATTCCTATCAAGTGGCTGCCCAGCCTCTGCTGGAAAGACTTCAGTAAGAGAGAACTAACTCTCTACTGGTAGAAGCAGTGAGGGTAGAGGTCAGCAATATACTTAAGGATGATTTAGAATTTAACAAATTTAATAAACATTTATTATGTGCCATCTCAGAAGGAAACACGACAGTGAGAAGATGCCAAATGTGGAGTCAGGAAGTTGTTTAGTCATTTCCGACTCTTTGTGATTCCCATCTGGGGCTTTCTTGGCAAAGGTACTGGAGTGATTTGCCATTTCCTTCTCCAGCTCATTTTAAAGTTGAGGAAACTGAGGCAAGAAGGGTTAAATGACTTGCCCAGGGGCCCCAGATAGTAAGTGTCTGAGGTCGGAGGTCTTCCTGACCCCAGGGCCAGCACTCCATCCACTGTACCACCTAGGTGAAGTCAAGGAGATCTAAGATCAAATGGCTCCCTCAGACACCTCAAAGCTGTGTGACTGGAAAACATCCCAAGTGACTCAAAGTCACTTAACTTTTCTAACAGATGGTGTCCTCATCAATAAAATGAGGATGAAAATAGTACCTACACCATGGAGTTATTGAGAATATGAATAAGATAAAACATTCATTAAGCATTTATTATATTCTAGGCACTGTACGAAATGCTGGAAACATAAAAATAAGGTAGAGGAAATGCAGACCCTGCCTTATAGGAACTTACATTCTAATAAGGACACATAAAAGGGAGGTGAAAAGAGACTAGGGGAGAGGTCACTGCATGGGGCACAGGGCTGAGCCAGTGAGCATGGCTGACCTGGGTACTTCCTCAAATGGAATTTGGGGGGAGGAACTTGGCAATAAGAAGAGGCTGCCACAGAGGTGGAGGCATCCCCAGTGTGAAAAGGCCTTTGAGGGGGATGGGGTGGAAGGTGAAAAGAAAGGTGAGTTGGGTTAGAAATCAGCATGGTTCCAAAGAGCTACAAAAATGTATATACCCTTTGACCCAGCAATACCACTTCAAGGGCTGTTTCCCAAAGAGATCATACAAGTGGCAGGAGGACCAGTATGTACAAAAATATTTATAGCAGCTCTTTTTGTGGTGCTAAAGAACTGGAAATCAAGGGGATACCTATCAATTGGGAAATGGCTGAACAAGTTGTGTTATATGAATGTAATGGAATACTACGGTGCTATAAGAAATAAGGAATGGACAAACTTCATAATAACCTGGAGAGGCTTATATAAACTGATGCTGAGCCAGAAGAGCAGAACCAGGAGAACATTGTACACAATTACAGACACATCATATCAGTGATGACTAACTTTGACAGACTAGGCTCCTCTCAGCAATGCAAAGCTCTAAGACAACTCCAAAAGACTCATGGAAAGGGCTATCCACATCCAGAGAAAGAATTACATAGTCTGAATTCAGACTGAAGCAAACTACTTGCTCTCTCTCTCTTTTGTTTTGTTTTGTTTCTTCTTTTTCATTGTTCATTCCATTGGTTATAATTCTTCTTTACAGCTCGACTACTGGTTGACATAAAGGTATGTGTAGAACCTGTATCAGATTGCATGCTGCCTTGGGATGGGGAGGGGGGAGAAGAGGTAAGTGGAGAAAACTGGGAACTCGAAAACTTGTGGAACTGAATGTTGTAAACTAAAAGTAAATAAATTTAAAAGAAAAAAGAGAAATCAGCATAGTTGGTATGAGTAGTTCCTCAAATAAACAATATGTTATTATTAGCAGGAACAATATTAAATCATTTTAATTTTACTTAATAATAGTAGTAGTATTACAAACATTATCTCGTTTTATCCTTACAACAATTTCTTTGGGAGGAAATAGTCTTATAATCCTCATTTTACAGCTGTAGAAACTGAGGCAGATAGAAGCTCAGTGACTTGCCCAGGGTTACATAGCTATTCAGTGCTCGAGGTCTTATTTGACTCCACTCAAATGCTCTATCCAATGAACCACTAATAATAATTGAACTCTGAATCTCAATAATAATTGCAACATTTAAATATTGCTTTAAGATTTGCAAAGCACATTATGTTCCTCACAACTCGTCAGTGTTACAAAGGACACAAAGTGCATACGCACATATACTCATACATATACACATAAACATACACATACATACAAACACACACATATACACACATGATTGCTTAGGCAAGGCCCTGTTATAACTGCTTGTTCCACAAAGATTTAAAAGGGCACGGGGCTCTATACTCCAGAAGTTTGCATTTTCTTCTAGGAATGGGAATAAGGAGCGAGAATAAGGCCATATCCGGCTATACAAGGCAGAAAAGGATGGAGACAAAGGAGAGATCCGGACTAAGTTCTCTACCACTATTTGAGGACTGAACATTGGTTTTCAGTTTTGGATGTACAAAAGCCTCATAAATCTATAATAATCTCATGTGGTATTATAGCATTTTTAGAAACAAAATGAATGCAGTTAATTTTAATTTCTAAAACTCTCTCTTAACATTAATATCACTGGCACCTCTCAAAATAGTAATATAACAAACACCACTGAATGTATTACACATTTGAAAAACTTTAGGTATCACTGTGGCAACGTTTGGGAAATAGTTCCCTACAATTCCTTTGGAGATCTCATCTCTTTAGGGATTCCTTTCAGAGAAAAAGTGAATTATTATGAGATATAAGAAGGAAAAGGTAAAGAAATGAAACCTCCACCAGGGAATTCCCAAGGAAAGAGTCAATGGTCAGCTTCTCCTTTGATGAAGAAGCTAAGAGTTCCTCCTCAAATTCCCAAACTACAAATATAGACTTTAAAATGTCACTAAAAATTCAATGAATCAACTCTGTGGAAACAATCCTTTATCACAGGCAGAATAGATCCTGATAGTCACCCAGATATAACATTGATCCATAAGAATTCAATTAAAAGATTTCATTAGAGACCACCATACCAAATACTCAAAACCCCTAATAAACCCAAGAACTCTCTTCAGGGCTTGCCTAAACCTGAACACTATGAAATCGATAGGACTATGAAGTCTTCATCTGTTTTCTGTTTATGATATGATTCAAAGGCAGATTTCCGACACTCTTCATTTTTGACCATGCTAATCATATTATAGTTATTCTTCAGAATCATTTATGGTGACTGAGGCTATTGAAATGGAATAGAGGATTCACTGCCAGCTCTACCCAGTACCGTAGCCTTATCCTTAAACTCATTGCCAGACCAGCAAGCCACACACATGAAGAATTGGCACTTCTTGCTATCATTGGCACTTCTGCTGCTATCATTTTTCTAGCTTTCCTATGTTTCTTATCCCTAGGGTGTTCTTTTCCTGTTATATGTGAAAATTATATACAATTATATGTGAAAAGTTCACTATCTTTCATAAACTAACAGATAAATTCCCATACTACAAATATAGACTTTAAAATGTCACTGAAAATTCAATGAATCAACTCTGTGGAAACAGTCCTTTATCACAGGCAGAATAGATCCTGATAGTCACCCAGATATAACATTGATCCATAAGAATTCAATTAAAAATTTCATTAGAGACCATCATACCAAATACTCAAAACCCCTAATTTATACAGAATGAAAAAAGCTTTCAAAACATAGAAAATTTGCAGAAGAAATCAAAGTTATATGGTGACCAAATGAAGTACATGTCATATCCACAATCCCATATGTCACTGTAGTTGTCTCAAGGATACTTTGAGTGAATGTAAAGAAGATGAACTTATATCACAATATTTTTATTGAATTGAAAAAAAGTATTTAGGTGAGAGTGAATAAAGCAACTAATCTGGGGTTGTGAAGGTCTGGATTCATGTCCCTCTTTACATACTTACTAGCTGTGTTCCCCTAGAGAAGTCACTTAACCTATGCTTCAGTTTCTTACTATGTAAAATGGGAATACTAGTACCTACTTCCTACAGCAGTTGTAAGGATTAAATAAAATATATAAAGCACTTTTTAAACCTTAAAGTGTAATATACATGTACATTATTACTATAAATTATAAAATATAAATTAAAAATTGATATTAAAGATGCATTTTAAAAATGTTATCCTCCCATATAATAGTTTATAGAATATTAAAGAGAAAAATAATAGGATAGTGATTTGACCCAGAATTTCCACCTTGAGTGAATTTTTAAAAGAGAAAAATAAGATGAATAACAATAATTTGTCTACAGTGTTTTAAGTTTGTTACATCTTTCCTTATAATAATACTTAGAGGCAGGTAGTACAAGAAGTATTTTGCTCATTTTACAGAGAAGAAAACTGAGTCTTTGACTGATTAAGTAACTTCCCCCATGTGGCACTTCTTGCTATTGAAATTGAATTGAAACACTGAAAGAACGATTGAGTCAATCCTCCTGGAATTGTACATGACTCTCATTAGGAAGTCTTCAATATAAGAAAAAAAATACCCTAGTAATTAGAGTTGCTCAAAAATTAAATGTACTGCCTCAAAAGGTTGTAAATTCCCCATCACTGTAGGCTACCTAGTGAAAGTTGGAAGACTATTTGTCAGAGAGGCTATGGAGGGAATTCCCAGTTCAGCTAGAAGCTGGATTAGATAACTTCTGAGAGTCCTTTTAATTCTAAGAACCAAGGATTCTACGGTATTTTCCCTTTTAGAATCTGAATTCTTAAATCTCAATGATGGGTGTAGGAGTTTAGGGTTTAGGCATCCTCTGAGGTGTTGGGATATCTCACCCTGACAGACTGACCCCAACCTACAAAGTTGATTTTTGTCTTCCTCCCCTGATCCTCTCTGCCTTCCAGCAAGAAGAGTTTTTCTTTGACCTCCAAAGGTTTCTCCTTCAGGGTTTCAGACCTTGACAACTTTCATCATTGCCACCTTAAATGGAAGATTCCATGATTTGCACCCTCCTAAACTTTCTCTCTCTTTCTCTCTCTCTCTCTCTCTCTGTCTCTCTCTCTCTCTCTCTCTCTCTCCCCCTCTCCCTCTCTTCCTCCATCCATTCCTCCTCTCTCCTCTCCTCTCTGTTAGACCACCTGAAGTAAATTCTATTGGTTGAGTTTTTCCTCACTGGCTTAGCTTTGAAGGCAAAATGACATCTTTTCCCTAAACCATATAGGCCATGAACTCTATAGTAGAGGTCTGTGAACCTCTTTGAACTTAAGCATCAACATTCCTCTTTACATAATACTTAATTACCCAATTAAGACACTCTTTAATTATGAATTTTCTCCTCTATGATTTCACCCTTGATATCTATAAGAGGCCCATCCTTGGGCCAATGAAATTGGTCCCCTTTTTCTTGTTTGCAGGTAGGGATTTCATCACTTCTTCTGCCTAAAGGCAATGGGTTATTTGTCCTCGTTAGGTCTTTCTCTCTTGGATATGGGGAGGGTGTTGAGGATCAAAAGAAATAATGGATGTAAAGTACTTCACGAACATTAAAATATCACATAAGTGCCATATTCTTCTTATCATCATCGTTATCATTAACCCATATTCACCAGACCTCCAGTCTGATGATGACCTCATTCCTTGAGTCTCCTACAACACTCCTGATAAACTCAAGCAATGCTTACAAAGCAATTGAGGAGTGTGCTGGCAAATATTTAACAACCTGGCATGGGGGACGGAGGAGTAGAAAAGGGAAATGTAGGCACACACACTTTTAAGTTTAGTCTGAATTATTAATACTTTTTAAAGTCTAGACAATGAACAAAACAATAAATCAAGTCCTGAGTTGTAAGGATTGCTGATTTTTGAGGTGTAAATGCTCATACTGAAAATTTAACAACGGGTACTTGCAAACCAGTTAGAGCTGGCTCCAGCACACCACTGAGCACGGGTATAGATTCCAAGAACTTTATGTTTCTGTAATCCATAAATGAAAACTGCATGGACACAGTGTGATGTGAAGATATTCTCATTTGACCTCAACAATGGAGAGTCAAGTCACTACCAGTACTCACAACTGCTCACTTGAAAGGATTTTTGCTTTCTGACAGGGAAATAGTGGTGTAACACCTGGAAGGGTTCACTCTCTTTGTTGTAATATCAGTCTGTTCCTTTGGAACAACCCTTTATTTGGTTTCTATGGCAACTGGAAAGGATAGTTCGAGCTAAAGATGGAAAACATCCACCCAGCACTCAAACCCTTACAAAATCACAGAATGATAAATGTTCAGAGTTGGAAGAGATCTCTAAGGGCATCTAACCCAACACGCAGCAGAAGAACTCTTCAGGACTCCCACAAGTTGTTCATCCAACCTGTATTTGAAGACATTCGGTGATGGAGAACTCATTGTTTCCCAAGTCAAGTCAATAATAATTTATTAAATGCGTAGCATTTTCCTGTACTGTGCTAAAGGCTGAGGATACCAAGAAAGGCAAAAACCGTTCTTGTTCTCAAAAAAATCTCATAGTCCGTTTTACTTTGTGACAGCTTCAATTGTTAGGAAGTATTTATTCATACTGAACATTTCTTACGGACAGGCAACTACAATTCCAAGAGTTAGATGAACTAAATTGTACTTCCCATCATGATTCTTTTCATGACAAAATTTGTCCACTTGAACCTGGACTGAGAACACCAATATTATCCAGCAGCTGCTGTGTAATAGCAAAATTTTATTACTGCAAACTGGGGCCAGATCAGTATATGGTAATCCATTAACAGTGTTCCATCAAGTCATGTGGGTGTCTATTATAGCTGTTTCCCAATGACTTTTGGGTACTATGCCAATGCAAAATCTCTGTTTACAGAGTTGAGATGGGGAAGAAACAGGAATTCCTCTCAAATTCTCTATGCTGAATCATTTCAAGGTCTCCATTAGCCACTTAACACAAGTATCCTTCTGTGCCTCTACTCCCCCAAATAGCTGACTTCTGAGAGATAGGGAGCAGAGCTTCTGTGGCACTGCCAAAAACTGGCACAGTACATACTGCACAGTGGTTATTTGACAAATACTTATCACGAGACTGACTCTTCTCTGGGCCAAGGATGATCACTGATGACATATGCATCAGTAGTCAGGCAGTATCACTTGGTTCGTGCCCAAATCGTGATCCAAGAAAATTTTGTTTTATTTTTATAGTGGAAAAGATATGCTACCTGTATCAACAGGGATTCAGAGTTCTTGTTATTTTTGTTAGGTCAGGTTCAAACTCCCCTAGCTGGCAGAAAAAGTATAATGATTTCCTGAGTAGAATTTTTTACAATTCTTCAAATATTCTCTGAAATACACTTTGAACTTTATCACATTCTTATGTTGGGAAATCCAATAACAACAATGTAATGAAGAGCAGAAGTATTTTAATATTTGCAGGAAATGATTACATAAAACTTTATGCAAGTTCTCCCTGCTAATCTCTTAATGCAGTCAGATTTTCCATAAATCAAGATCTTTTTTATGAGTATATATCATTGTTACTTAACAGAATTAAGCCAGTAGATTGGCTTTTTTTTAACCTGCAAGAAATGGGTTAGTCATAATGCCAGACACATACACGTGTAAAAGTGTGTTCACAATGAGTAGCTATAGCATAAATGCAGTCTGACCTTGAATGTATATATTATCTTTCTTGGTCTCAGACTAAAATCTTCTTGGCTCCATCTGTCTCACCTACTTCCTCATTATTATTTCTAAAGAGGCACCTATGGCAAAGGAAAGATTAAACGACTCCCCCATAAACACAAAACATTTTTTGTTAGCATACATCTTTAAACCCCTGTGTTCAAATCTTCCAGGTCAATGTTCCTTTTATCAATCTTCACTGTTTCTTTGATGATGTTGTTTTGATGACACAAACATAAAGGACAGAGCAGCTTTATCATGGAAATTTCATGAAAAAAGAGATTATTTGTCAGCCCTAATACCCCAAATACCTTTAGAATCACAGAATATTATTACTGCAAAAGGCCTTAGAGATTAAATTATCCAAGTTCTTATTGATGTGGAAATAGAGTCTCAAGCAGTTAAAATGACTTGCTCAAGGCAACATATCTAGGAAGCACCAGGGCCTGGACTTGAATCTAAATCTTTGAACCTCTTTCCTTTGTGATATATGGCCACCAAAAGCAGAAAGTTGTAGATGAGAAGAGGAAGGTATTAAGAAGCTTAGTAAAAAGGATGATGAAAATTGACTTTGTTGTTGCTGTTTTTTTTAAGCCCTTCCAGAAGACATAAAACTATGAATAAGGCTAATTTTCTGTTTTATTTATTTTAGCACAACAGCCAGCAAATATATGAATGGTAGCTCGAATGCAGCCAAAACCAAATGGCTCAAGGGACCACTTCTTCTCCTTGCCACAAACAGCATTTCCTTCCTCATCCATTTAATCAACGTGATTAAACACGAGTACCCCATTATTTTTTTTGATGGTTTGAAACTGCATATTGGATAATTCCAGAAAGAGGAGAGCTTCAAAACTAATTGCATGAGATCATCACATGCCACTTCTGTTAGTGAGATAAGTTTCTGACTCTTATAACAAGGACAGTAAGGAGGTAGTGCAATAGTCTAAGAGTCAGAAAACAAGGGTTCAAACCTTGTTGCTGTTACTAGCTATGTGACCTTAGGTAAACCACTTAGTTTCTCAGGGCCTCAGTTTCCACATCTGTAGAGTAAGGGCATTAGAGCTAGATGGCATTCTGGAGAAATTAAGCAATTTATCCAAGGTCACCCATGTATCTTATAAGGAAGGGGCAGAGCCAGGGTCTGAACCTAGGTTCTATGACTCTAAATCTAGGATTCTTTCCATTGCACTTGATTACAAGCAAAATCTTAAAACTCTTTAGAGAAATATACTTGTTTTCTAAAACCCTGAAGGAATCAAATACCAAAAGAAATTCAGAATAAACAATATTAAATAGTATATCAGAGTAGATACATTGGATTTTAGAGCTTGCTTCATTTATTCATTCAACAAACATTTATTGAGCACCTATTGTATTCAAGATTTTGTGATGAGGCTTGGGAGGGATGACAAGAGATATGGGCATGACCCTAAAGAAGATTCCACTTTAGTTGAGTAGATAGACTCATATACAAACTCATATACAAACAACAATTTTTTGTAAATGTATATATTAGAGATTTTGCCTTTTGAAATCCTACACATGAAATCTTACCATTCTTTCAAGGCACGGTGAAGATGTAAATAACTTCATGAAGCCTTCCCTGAACCTCAGTCCCAAGTCAGACATTACCTCTCTTTCAGCGAACTATCATAGAACTTTAAACTTCTACTATAAGGATAAGGTCAAAATCACCCCCACCACATTTAATCCAGATATATTTATTAGGTGAGAACACAAAATCCAGCACATGACCTAGAACTCCTATTCCAACTCAAGAAGCCCCAAACCTGGGGCCATTGTCAGTATGAACAGTCCACACATCCCAACAGTCCCCAAAAGCATTATACTGCATCACAGAATCATAACATTTAGAGCTGGTAGGGACCTTAATCAAAACCCTTCATTTTACTGAGGAAATAACTACGTCCTCATGGCATTTTTCAATTATCCAAGGTTCATTCAGGTAGTAAAGAGCAGAGGTGGGACACCCTCTAATTTTGAATCAAGCATTCTTTCCATTACACTACTTCACTCAAATCCTACACCATGAGTCATGTCAGGAGGGTGAGCCTAACATGAAGAATGAATGAAGGAGCCTTAACATACTCAGTTACATCTTTCCTCTTGACAGCTTTTTGTTCCATTCTTCTTTCTTGGAGACCAGGGTGTTTAAGGCAATTAGACTGCATAGTGGTTAAAGGGCTGAGCTTAGAGTCAGGAAGATTCATCTTCCTGAGTTCAAATCTGGCCTCAGACATATACAAGCCACATGACTGGGCAATTCACTTAACTGGTCACCTCAGTTTCTTCAACTGTAAAATGAACTGGAGAAGGAAATGGCAAACCATTCCAGTATATTTGCCAAGAAAACCCCAAATGGGGTCACAAAGAGTTGGACATGAGTGAAAACAACTGAACAACAAAGCTATTTGTAAATATCCTCTCTGTTCACTAGTTCAGTTTGACCTCCTGTTTCAAACTCAAAGCCTTCAATCTGTATCTGTCCTTAATGTACATTAAGAATCTTCAATTGACCTAGTTGAAATAATAATTTGATATCCTTGGATGATGATTTTGTGAGAGGAAGAAGCTATTTAATGTGATTTTTGTTGGAGCCAAATAGATTGATATCATAAAGCGATCATTAAGATGTTTTGATTTGGCTTCACACTTACCCTTATTTAGGAGACAGAATAATGGATATAAGACTAGATAGAAGACAAGATAGCTAAAATCTGGACCTGTGAGATTCATAGGATAAAGAACCTGAGTGAAGAAGCTCTGTCTACCATTGTAGGCCACAACCTTCTTTGAAACTTTTGCGGGAGCACTTAGAAAGAATGACTTGTCAGTCACCAGCTGTATGTATCAGACATAGGACAAGTATTCCCAAATTTCCAAGTTAACTTTCTGTCTACCAAGCCATATTGCTTCTCTGGGTGAGGTTGTAATTATCTCCCTTTAAAAAGTTCAAATTTCTATATCAATTGTTGCTGACATTATTGTTGATTTTCCCATATGGACATGGAATATTCCAAGTGTTCTCCCCATGCTTGAGTCTATTAAATATTTTCAGCACATGAACAAACCAAGCATGCAAACCTGAATCAAAGGCTTTGTAATGATCTATAAAGACAGTGAAAATGTCATGGCCCTATCAGGTGGCTTGTTTGATAATTACCAAATCAATAACGAGCTATTCTTTACACCCCCTGGAACTTTTTGTCATACCTTTTTTGTTCCTGAGCCAGTGAGTTCCTGCCTTACAAGTGTTAAGTTTTTTGTTTTTTGACATAAGCTGTAAATACTTTGTAGAAAGAAAATAAACATAAAATTCGCCTTTCCTTGACAGGGTCACAAGCCATCTTTTGATAGGAGATATGTGATGCCTTACAGCTAAGTGTCACAGTGAATAGAGCACCAGGTTTGAAGTCAGGAAGATTCATCTTCCTGAGTTCAAATCTGGTTTCAAACTCTTACTAGTTGAAAAAGTCACTTAACCTTGTTTTCTCTAGTTTCCTTATCTACAAAATGAACTAGAAAAGAAAATGGTAAACTACACCAGTATCTTTGCCAAGAAAACCCCAAATGGGATCATGAAGATTTAGACATGACAGAAATGACTGAACAATAGCAAGGATTTTATGCCTTCTATTAAGAAAGATTGGATCAGGTTGATGTCTAGGAGAAATCTGGTCAAGTGGTTTGCTAGTAATTCATGCGACAATATGAAGTGTTTCAGGCAATGGCTACACTCCAGTTTTTAGTTCTTTACAGAAGCCAGAGCTTCAGTCACCTCTCTTATAACTACACTGTTGTTCATTATATTAAAAATGCATCAGCTTTCTGTATTTCAATCTATCCTACCTGCATTTTCATTATGTTGGGTTTCTTGTGACTATGTACATAACCATAAATTTTCCACATCTTTATTTTTGTCAAAAAAGTATGACAAAAAGTTCCAGGGGGTGTAAAGAATAGCTCGTTATTGATTTGGTAATTATCAAACAAGCCACCTGATAGGGCCATGACATTTACACTGCCTTTATAGGTCATTACAAAGCCTTTGGTTCAGGTTTGCATGCTTGGTTTGTTCATGTGCTGAAAATATTTAATAGACTCAAGCATGGGGAGAACACTTGGAATATTCCATGTCCACATGGGAAAATCAACAGTAATGTCAACAACAATTGATAAAAGAAATGTGAACTTTTTAAAGGGAGATAATTACAACCCTACCCAGAGAAGCAATATGGCTCTCTTCCTACTTTGCTACTCTTCAACGCTCTGTAGAAGAGTTTTTGATTGGCATTAAATTGTTTATTTGGACTTATTAATAACAATAACAAGAAAAACAGCATGACAGGAATAAAACAGAAACAATCATCTTTTTCTATGACTAGTTAGTTTTCCACTTAAAACTCCCGGGAGGGGAAAACACAAAAATAAAATCTGTCAAACTCACTGAGACATTCATTATTTTTGTACATTCCTTTTTATACATTTCATAATTATACTGGTCCTAGAGAAACATGATTCATTCCAACAATGCCAGTAACACTATATCGTCTTATCTGCCTAATCACCCTCACAAAATTAATATCGATTACTCATTCAAAATCATTGACAGCATGAAAAGAGAGAAATCACATCATTCAGACTTAAATATATACTTGGTAGAAGGACAAGAATATATGAGTACACCAAAGGACTCAGCTAAGCTGAGAAAGAGTAAATTGAGACATTTTTTATCCATAAGACAATATGTGTATGTGTGTTTGAAAATTTTCATTTCAAAATAAAATAATAATATATGCTTGTAACTATTTTTATTTCAAGTGCATTTACACAGATAGAAGAAATTATGGTAAAATTATTTTCTAAATCATTGTATCATTTGATACACCTGATCCTTCTTGTGTTAAGCATGAAGAACATAGTACTCTAAGGGTTTACTTAGGCTGTCTTACTTACACTTCTATAGAACTTTGCTCTTAATGTTCTAGGTTATCTCTTTGCTAATGCCAATTAAAGTTGATCCATGTCCTTCTGTTCTGTGGAGTTCTTATCTGCCTTTTTCTAACTCCTCTGCAGCGAAACCATCTCACATGGTAGAGACTGGAATAACAAAACAGCTGATCTTGCTACAATAAGTACAAATGATACTGAGTTTGGTGGGTTGGTTTTTTGTTGTTTTTTTTTTTTTACTTTTTCAAAGCCTTACATTTGGGTTCAAGAAATCAACTTTACAACCTCAAAATCGAGACAGCATGGTTAGAGAGTAGTGATTTTGTGGACTGCAAACTTACTATGAGCCAAAAGTGATATGGTGGCCCCCGAAATAAAAGAGAATCTTAAGTAACTTTAAAAAGCACAGGAAACTGGAATAAGGAAGTAGAAACTTTGTGTCTTCTCTTCTGGCCTGTCCTGGTCAGACATTGGAAATGTTATAGTCACTTCTGGGCATCTCTTTTCAGAAATGACATTAATAAATGGGTAAGTATTCAGAGAAGGGAAAATAGAAAAACAAAGAGTCTGTTTATGCCATATGGGGAATAGCTAAAAGAACTAGGGATGCTTATATTGGAAAGGAGGAAGCTTGGGAAGAGAAAAGTTATTTATTTTTATTTAAAAACTGCCATGTGGAAGACAGATTTGAATTTGAGTCTTGTTTGACCCTGAAAGGCAGGATGAATTAGGAACAATGGGTACAAATTGCAAAGGGGAATATTTAAGTTTGATGCAAAACTGAAAAGAAAACAAAAATAACACTGCCCAACAATCAGAGCTATGGAAATATGGGATGGACTGCCTCAGGAAGTGGTAGGCCCCCTCATGGGAGGTCTTCATGCAAAAACTAGACAACCACTTGGCAAATGTGTAGCAATGGGAATTCTTTTTCAGGTTGAGGTTGGCCTAGATAACCACTGGGGCCCTTCTGACTCTGAAATGCTGTAATTCTGTGAAAAGGGATAAACACCTACGACATAGATCACTTGAGAAAATAGGCTATTGCTCCTAATGGGTTAAGTTGTGGACCAACTGTCGTGGGCATTTTCCCATGTGGCTTTTAGCTGCTCACTTGCCACTTCAGGCATACCTCCTCCCTGCTCCTGGAAAGGGCATGAAAATCTAGTTCTGATCCCCCTTCCCCAACTGCCATGACTACCTAGAAGAAAGCTCCAGTTCTTAGCTACCACTCCTTAGTATGTTCTGCAGAATTTAAGCTCCTTGAGAATTTAAGCTCAATTTAAGCTCCAATTAAATATTAATTTTTGTTTTATTTCCTTAGTACAGTGACAGACACATAGTTGGTTCTCAGAAAAATAACTGTTGACTTATTGGATCAATACCCTGACCTAAACCCAGGGTATTACTGCTCTCCAGTCATTTTCAGGCCACATCTCTTACTCCCAATCAGGCTCGCCAGTTTCCACACAAGGGCCCTGCATTCCAATTGCTGAGAGTTTCCCACCAATAGCCCAACATAGACTGACCATACTGATTCTCTCTGACCATCTTCAAACCATGTCTCCTCCAATCCGGTTCTCCAACTTTTGCAGCTTTCCAGCCACCTTCATGTCATGCCATGAACACATTCTTTTTTTGCCTATCTCCCTCCCCCACTCACTTTACATTTCTAGCTTAGGCAACAGTAATCTAATCGATTGTATCTTTTTTGGATTTGTTTTTGTTCGATTGTACCAGTAACGTCTGACTACCCATGACCCTATCTGGGGTTTTCTTGGCAAAGAAACTGGAATAGTTTGACATTTCTTTCTACAAGCCATTTTACAGATCAGGAAATTGAGGCAAACAGGGTTAAGTGATTAGCCTAGGGTCACTATTAAGAGTCTGAGGTCAGATCTGAGTTGAAGACAATGAGACATCCTGACTCCAGGGTCTGTGCTCTATCCATTGCACCATCTAGCTGCCCATACCTTTTCTGGATAGATCCTGTCAATCTTATGACACTCCTTATCATTCTTTTCCCTCCCTGATCACCACTCCCTTATATGTTTTTTCATCCTTTATTATGATGCAAGTTCCTTGAGGACAGGGACTATCTTTCTTCTTATATCTGAATCTCTTTCACTTAGCACAGTGCCGAAAGCACTTAAATGTTTTCATTTATTCATTCATTCACATTTTGATTCTTGAGAACAGACCAACTCTGGAATCACAAAGTGATACAGAACCGTTAAAAGATATCCTACCGGGATTTTGCTGTTTTCTGACCCATTTTCTCCTCACTTTTCCTTCTCTATCATTTCTGTTACCTTTCAGTAGCACTAAAACAGTTTTAAAAAAAAAGTTGTGGAATGTCACAAGCAATAATGGACATTTTTTTCCTTTTCTCTTGTGCACTAATTTGCTGAGGAAGAGTAAGAATTGTTTAGCACAAAGCCACCTTTGTCTCAAGATAGCTCAGAAATTATGATTTATTAAATTCTTCTGGATTCTAAATTACTTTTACACATAACATGAGTTTACGGATCAATTATTCTAAAGCCAGAGCTAATTTTTTTCCCTAGACAACATGGCTTAATCTGTATGTCTATATGCATACAGAATTATTTGCACATGCACATGTCAAAGCTCAATGAGCAATTATTTAACTAGAAACACAGGCAATAGTTCTTGTGAGTAATAACATTAACTGGGAAATACAAGATTACAAATGCTCTATGGCAGAAGAAGAAATTATGTAAACAATGTGGCGAATTCCTGTAGCATGAAGCATCTTTCACCAACAAGGGCATAAGGGAACTATTACCTGCCTTTGACAAAGAGAAATCTTGAGAGACTCCATGTCAGAATCGACAAACAAAAATCCGTTACAGACCACAGGGTCCAATGATGCAGAGAATTGTTTATATGCCCTCTCTGGGGTAAGGAAGAATGCTACAAAACAGGGAAAAGCATTTGCTATCACATGAACATCAAACTGATTAATAAACTTTTAGCAACTTCAGAACAGAAAACTTCAACTAGAAAATTTTAAATCCACCTGCCTTTCCCATACTCTATCACGGTGTATCACCCAGGAGGCAAAGTGGTGAGGTGGAGAGAACACTGACTCGGGAGTCACACAACCTGGGCTCAAATTTCTTCTCTGACAATGACATTAGCAATAGTAACAACATTTAATGTTAGCAGCGGTAACAGCTGGCTTTTATAGAACATTTCAACATTTGAAAAGGATTTTACAAATATCTGTTTATTTGAGCTTCATAACAATCCTGGGAGGCAGATGCTGTTATCATCACCATTTAACAGATGAGGAAATTAAGGCAGGGAGAGGTTAAGTGACTTGCCCACAGTTACACAGCCAGTAAGTGTCTGAGGTCATATTCAGATTCAGATCTTCTTGACTCTAGGGGTGGTCCACTGTATCACTTAGTGGCCTAATTACTACAACTCTTGTGACTTTGAGCAAATTCCTATCTCTCTGTGCCATTTAATATGCCTGTTAATTTTTCTGTAAAACATAGTGAATAACAGTGGTACTACCCCCAAAGGGCTTTGCAAACAAAGTGCTTTATAAATGCAAGGAGTTCCTCTATAAATGTAGGGTATTATCAATATAAGTTCCATTTATTAAGAAAAATTTCTAGAATATCCACATATGAAATGTGCTAGGTATTGGCGATACAAAGATTTTTTAAAAATCCAATTAGATGTTAAATTATAGGGAAGGATGAGAAAGCAATTTAGTTCCCCAGTATCTTACAAGTTAATATTCCACAGAGCAGTTTCATTATTCTCTATGAAATAGTATGAATTTCCTAAACATCAGTCACACCCTTATTCCAAATGAAATGTACAAATAATTCCAATATAAATAAATCATAGGTAAGCTGACACCTCTGTTTCTCAGTATTGATAGAGATAATTGAGAGTTATTTGTACAAAATTTCAACACAGCCCAATTAAGGTTCAGTCTACACAGCAGAAAATAGAAAATTAATTATCTGGGTAACTATAGCTTCATAGTCCCAAGCATACTATCCAGATTTCCCATAAGAAGAGCTTGTAGCACAGTAATATGCAATAAAATGGGATGTTCACTTTTGACTCCTGACATTGGACTTGAGTAATATGAGCACTTGCTATCCCCTTGAAAATTTGAGGGAATCTAAGATGTCAGCACAGTGAGCATTTCCTCCATCACTATTATGTCTTAACCCACCCGTGCTTCTCATCCTGCATCATTCTTATGCCCGGTCTTCCATGGCTCCTTCACAGTGGCTCCACCCAACATACATCAGGTCTCTCTCTAGGCTTTTTTTACATTTCAAGAATACCTATGAATGGCTTGTACCATCCCTTACTTGTACCACATGACTGCCCTCAGCTTCTTTTCCAATTATTTGTTTCCTCAGTGATATTCATTATGTTACTTCTCAAATGTAGGTCATCACTGGAAAAATGCTGCAGTTTACTTGTATCCACCCTTCGCTCTTTGCTACCCAGAGAGCCATCAATTCAACCATAGCTCAAAGATGCCCATTTGCAAGTTCTTTTTTTTCCTCCTCTACACATTTCATGTGATATGTAAGCCAGAAAATAATCCTTGTCAACTCCATTTTCAGTTGGTAACTTAAGAAATTAAAATGGGTTTACTTTGATGTCTAAGATTTCCCCAGAGGTTGTCAGCTTTATTTGATTTTGTAATGTTGTGTTTTGTTTGAGCTTGAATAGAAACTCTCAATATCTGAAATCCATTTAAATCATAAATGAGCAAAGGAAAAAAATAGTAAGAAAATCAAAGTAAATACCTTTTCAGCCATAATAAAATACAAATGACTACTGGAAAAAAATATTTTTCTATTCCAAATGCATAGTAATTACTGCCAGAACTGAAGGTTAGGATAGAGTTTTGTTTTGCTGGAAAACCAAAGACAGACTGTAAAAATATTGCATGTATTTGCTCCCTAGATTTAACAATTAAATCCCCTTTTATTTTAACTGCAGTAGCAACACCAAATACTGAGTGATTGAAGATGTCTATTGGGAAATCCAAAGGAAGACAATGGAGCATAATGAAAGGATCAGAAAAGGCAACTTTGGGATTATGGAAAGAGCACTGGATTTGGAAACAGGATATGGGTTTGAATCCTGGCTCTACTAATCACTCACAGCTTGTCTCAAGGCCCCATTTTCTTTGCTTACAAAATGATGGAGTTGAACCTAATGATCTTGAAGATATGTAAATTCTATGGGTAAAAGGACATTGGGGACCTTCCAGAGAGCAGCTTCAGTTGAATGATGAGGATTAAAGCCAGATTGCAAGAAAAGGCTTAAGGAATGAGTGGATGGTATGTTAGTATAGGCATTATATATAGACCACTATTTCAAGAAGTCTCTTCTGTGAGGGGAGCCGGGTAGTGGTGTCTGTGGCCTCTCTCCCCGTGAGGAGAGACTCGAGAGCGAGTAGTGACGTGAGAGCCCCCGGACCCCAAAGGAGAAAGAACAGACACTGGAAGGTGGTTTTCGGTGGGCCCGTCCTCCGTGGGGAGGCGGGGGGGGGGGGGGGGGGCGGCTTCTTCTTCTCCCCCAGCCCCGGACCGGTTTGTGGCTCGTTTCTGCGGGACGGCTAGGTGGCGCAGTGAGTAGAGCACTGGCCCCGGAGTCAGGAGGACCTGAGTTCAAATATGACCTCAGACACTTGACACACTAGCCGTGTGACTTTGGGCAAGTCACTTAACCCCAACTGCCCTCCAAAAAAAGCAAAAAAAAAAAAAAAGAAGTCTCTTGCAAAGGAGACAGAGGATATAGCATAACCGAAAGAAAAGAAAAAGGAAAATGAATAGCTATCCTGATTCTCACAAGCCACAGGTAGAGTGGAGGCCGTTGTCCAGCAAAAACTACTACAATGAACAGAGAGCAGGCTGTGGCAGTACTTAAATGCAATGTACACTAGAAGTTTTCTCAATAAGGAACTTAATTCTGACATCTCTTCTAGTCCCATCATTCTGTGACTCCAAAACCTAATTTACTGATTGAAAGATACATGTGTATAAAATCAAATCATGCCATTTGGGGGCATTAGACCATGCCTCATTTGTTCCTTCTATCTATTCTAATTACAAAACTATGAGCAGAACTACAAGTGCTAGGATCAAAAGTCACCTTAAGGAAAGAGAAATCAGAAACAATCTATTTCAAACTTTCTGGGATTCCCAACTGGCAATCATGTAGAAGTCTTTCATTAAAAGCTTTAAAGGACTTTTGATTTTGTCAATGTGAGACCTCCCTCCACTGATAGAGATCCCAACCCCTCCATATCCTAGTATATGAACTCCATGAGTTACAGTTGCCAAAAAATCCATTACCCAGAGGCCAGCCTTCCGGCAGCGAGCCATTTTGCATTTAGCCAGTCTGGTCCTTGGACAAAAGACAGGGAGTCTGTTGCCAGGCCCATGTTTGAAGTCTCTCCATCTTGGTAGGGCCTACCACCTGCTCCACTGGCAAAGCTTTTGAGAACCCAGGATTACCCCCCACATCATAGTAAAAGTGTTGGAACCTTGTTATTGGTGTTGTTTAGTCATTCAGTCATGTCCAACTCTTCATGACTCCATGAACCATGGCACGCCAGTGTTGTCCAGGGGATTTTTTTCTTGAAAAAGATACTGGTGTGGTTTGCCATTTCCTTCTCCAGTGCATTCTGGTAAACAGAGGTTGAATGACTTACACAGGATCACACAGCTAGTAAATTCCCGAGGCTGGATTTGAACCCAGGTTTTCCTGACTCAAGGCCCAGCAATCTATCCACTGAGCCACCTATCTTCAACCAAATAATATGCAACCAAATAATAACAATATTAAGAATATACCTGTATTAATTTTTCTTTATTGTTCAAAATGAATATTAAAGACTTCCTGAATTCTATAGTATTAAGTCTCCCTTTGTGAGACCATTCAATTCCTTATCTAACTAGCCTATGACTTTAGGTTGGGATACAAACAAATGACCCTGAAGAGACCAGCAGTTAAGACAAGAGCCTGAGGTGGTTGAGAGGAGATGAGCTGATGAGGAACAGAGCAGAGTGGGCTCTACCAGTTTTCTACACCACGCAATTGTAAAATAATCATGGAGATTCTGCCCCATAAAGCAAGCAGAGGGAACATGCTGCTATACTTTAGCTCCATCTGTTCCATTTCCATTGTTGTACAGAAAGGTTTTTTTTATTGTTTTTTTTTTTCTCCCTGACTTCATATGGGTTCTTTAAACAAAATCGCAAGATTGGAACAAGCAAAGCAGAACTAACACTTCTTTTCCCAATTAGTAGCTCTTCAGGAGAAAAGCTCAATTATGTTCCTGAGGCACCAGTGGAACTTCCATTAAAACTAATGGGATCAGAGGAGGAGGCCAGGTGAGAACGGCTTTCCATTGCCTAGAAATACAAATAGGCCACATATCAAGAGGTGTGCTGATAAATAACAAATATCTCCTGGGCTCATCTTGTTATGAGAAGCATCTGGTTTGAAACAGTGTTTTTAAAAATTGCTGTAGCAGAAAATCAGATTTGCTTATTATTCATGTTTAATTGATGAATGTTTTATTTACTTCCCCTCCCCCCTACCAGCTAATTAGATCAACCTGGTGTAGTGGAAAGTGTGTTGGATTTGGAATCAGTTGAGGAGGCTTGGATTTTGAAAAACAATCATGCTATTTATTAGCCATGTGACCATGATTAAAGAATATAACCTGTGAAAGGCTTAGTTTTCTTATTTGTTAAATGGTAGTAATATTACTTACATGACCTATTGCACAGAATGATTGAAAGAAAACCATTATATAACTGTGAGCTATTATAATTACAAATATTATATTTGAAACGAGCTCCAAATGAAAAATTGAACTTCTTATAGGTTAGGCAAGAAACAATTCTGCTAAAGACCTATAGACCAGTGACCCAATACATTTATGAATCAGAAATTCAATATTTCATTACCATATCTACCTGAAGACTTGTATTTATAAATTTTAATCATCTTCCGTTGCATAGCTATAACTGTCTACTGGAAGTTTCCTCTTGTACAACACTCCATTACTTCACACTCAACATTTTTAAAACAACTTGTCAAGTAGGTGGCATAGCAGAAAGAATGCTGGACCTGGGGTCAGGAAGAAATAAGGTCAAATTTTGCCTCAGATACTTGCTAGCTGTATGGACAAATCACTTAACAACCCTGTGCCTCAGTTTCCTCACTGTAAAGGGGGGGTAACAGTACTGAACATTATGGTTGCAAATATTAACCAAGGTAATATATGTAAAGTTCTTCGCAAATCTCGAAACACCATGTAACTATTGATTATTATAATCCTAGTCCTTATGGGTAAAATGGGTATAATAATACTGTACATAATGGTTACAAATAGAAATCATCATAATGTATGTAAAACTCTTTGCAAATCTTAGACTCATAAAAAATAGCTATTATATTCCCAATCCCTTCCCTCCCTCGAAAAAAAAAGCAAAATAAAACTTGCTTTCCTCTAGACTTCCTTATTTTCATGAACAAAACTGACATCTTCCCACCCTCAAAAATTTGGAGTCATTGTGATTGAAAGAGATATCCACATCCAGAGAAAGAGATGTGGAGTCTGAATGCAGATTGAAACAAAGTACTTGCTCTGTTTCTTTTTCTTATTTTGTTTTGTTTCCTCTTTTCCACTGATCATTCTTCCATCAGTTATAATCCTTCTTTACAATTTGACTAATGATTAATATGAAGATATTTGTAGATCCTATATTTGAGTGCATGCTGCCATCAGGGAAGGGGAGAAAATCGGAAACTCAAGGCACAAATAAACCAATTTAATTTTTAAAAAATTGGAGTCATCTCTAATAGTTTAGTCCTGGTATACATATTAGTTATGCCAATATACCTAATGAGTTACCAGTTCTTTTTGAAATCTCTCCTATATCTTTTCCTTTTTTTCCAGTTACCATGATCTGGGTTTTAAAATATCGTTACTTCCTGTCTTGGCTAAAGTTACTATCTTCTAGTCTTTCCACTGCTCACTACCTACCCTCACCAAGGCCAGGGAATCCAAAGAAGGTGAAATTGTTAAATGATGCCCATATTAGTCTTGATGAACTGAAATATAATGCAATATTGTCTATTTTCCCAAAATTCAAATAAATATAGAAGAGAGACCCATAATGGTATGATTAGCCATATTGCAAAATGAATGTTACCTTTATAGTGTGCCACAAGCTTTTCTTAAAAGCAGTTCCCCAAGCACATCTAAATCATGTTTCAATATACAAAAATTAGAAACATATACAAATTTTCAGCAATGCAGCTACTTCATAATGTAAGACACACCTCTTTATGCATACATTCAACATACTCATTTGTTTGCACTAAGAATTTTAACCAAAAGAATGCATACCCATTGACTAGAAGTAGCTCTTCTAGCAACATCATGAGACTGGGGGATATTTAAGTGACACGTGAGTGACAATTATAAATAAATTATGAAAACAAAAACATTTTTGCTCTCTGGGAAAGCAAATTAAGGAATGTGAAATTTCTGATCTTACTTGCTATAGACATTTCAGAACCTAATTTTTTCAAGGTCCAAGTACATTCTAGATTTTGGGTTTTGAAACATTTTAATTCATAGACCCTGGTTAAGTCTATTAAGTAGACTGTTCAGTTACCTTGATGAAGTACATACTTAAATAATAGTCCATAAAAGCTCATCCAATTAGGCTCTTCCAGAGTGCAAACTCCTCTTGGAGTAAGCACTTTTAGAAGTTACATTAGTTTTTTCAGGTCACTGGGATACTGGCCATGGAATTATCACTCAAGTAGCAATTTGGAAAATTATATTTACTAATAGCCATTTTCCAGAGGCCTAAGGCACAGAATTCATATAGTGATTCAGGGGGAAATCAAGCCAAAAGGGGCTTCCAGATCTTTAAGTACTAAGGGCCAATGATTTAATGATTTTCATGACATGGAATTACACTAAAGTCTTCCCCCCTTGCCTCATCAAAGGCATGGAGGTTATCTTAGATGTCTATGCTAGTGCACATGCACAGGTTCTGCTAGTTCCTACTAAAGTAGAAAGGCTTTCAGTGCAACAGACTGTGTCTTCTGAGGATCAGCTGAGCTAAGCTTAGGAAGGGTCACCACCCTGCAGACTATAAAGTGATAAATGTTTCTGGAACTATATCTCAAATGAGAATGAGAACGGGGTGGGGGGAAGGATTGATTTGCATTGGACTATCCACCTAGATGAAATCATGATTCAACAAAGTATTAACACTACATTACTTCAGGACTAAAGAAAATACTGTTCCTCAGAAAGCTATGGCAATGCCCAAAATACTTGAATAGAGATACATCTACAAGTGAAAGTGTTGACAATGGGAGGATTGTTGGGTCCCTTCTTCAAAAGTAAATGTTCTCCATTAAAAACAAGAACCATTTGGAAAGATAGGAGACAAGGCTATTCTGATTGTATCTGAAAAATCTAAATGACCTTTCCATGGACTACTTTACCCCATGGGCTGAAAATAAATGGTTGACTCACTAACCAGTGATCCAAATAACTAAGTGTTCTCATAAAACACCTTCAAACATTCTGTAATTCTTGATAATTTACCGTTAATGCAGTAGACTCTTTATGCTTGTAAGTTCTGGCAAGAAAACAGAAATGTCATCAGTAAATTTTAAGACCTATTCAAAACTAGCATATTTATGGGATTTCTTTCTTATCCTCAGAAGAACAGCAGTCAAAAAGAGAACACATCTTTCAAAGACTAAAGTATTGAAAACCAGATAAGATGGAGGAGGAAACTTAAAAAAAAAAGAGACTTCTTTGTAATCAATCCTTCCTCTACCTTTACCCGAACAATCTCTATGCCAAGAACACCATCCTCTAATCACTGTCTGTTCAAATTCTATCCATCCCCCATAGTCCAGCTCACATGCCACCTAATTCATGAAACTTTCTTTTATTTGCCTCAGTGGGATATTATCTTTCTTTCCTCACTCTTCACACAGTACTTTCTACATGGCTGTTCTATTTAAGTTTGCAGTCATTTTTGGAGCATAGATCATAGGACTTAGGGTTGGAAGTGGTCTTACAGCTCACCTAAACCAATTCCCTTTTTTAGAGATAAGGAAATTGTAAGAGAGAGAAATAAAATCATCTGTTCAAGAAGACACAATGATCTTACTACTGTAGTAAACTGACAGAGCCAACATCTGGATAACATCTTCTAACTCCAAATCCATCGTCCTTTCTAAACTCTACCACATTGCCTTTCATGAAGCAGTTTGTCTTCTCTCTCAGAGCAGAATGCAAATGTTAACTTTGTATCTCCCCCAGTGCCTGACACAGTGTAGAATATGTTAGCATGTGGTAACAGCTTAAAAATGCTTCTTGAATTTTGATTTTGTGACTTAAAAAAGACAGAAATAATGGATCCATCTATTTATCAGAAAACATATCATCTTAAGAAGTTTCTGCTAAAGATTTTATTTCCCTTACCATCCTGAAAGGCAGCTAGGTAGTGCAGTACATAGGTGCCAGGCTTGCAGTCAGGAAGATTAATATTCCTGAGTTCATATCTGATTTCTGACACTTATTAGTTTTGTGACCCTGGTCAAGTCACTTAACCTTGTTTGCCTCAGTTCTTCATCTATAAAATGAGCTAGAGAAGGAAATGGCAAATAATTCCAGCATCTTTGCCAAGAAAACCACAAATGGGGTCATGAAGAGTCATGCATGAGTCGGAGACAATCCAAAAATGATCTAGCTACTAGAAAGAAGGGAAGACTTTTATAGGAGCCTTCTTTATGTTTCTTCTCATAAATATGTCAATGGAAGTGACTAGTTATTCAAATCTTACCCTTTCTTCAAAATCCCGTTCAAATTCCACCTTTTCCAGGAAGCTTTCTCTGATTCCTTCAACTTAAATAGCTCCCAAAGATACCAGAAGCCCAACAAGTAACTGAACACAGTGTAATAACTTTAAAACTATATGAAAACATGAACCTTCATTATCAAGATAATCATGATACTATATTAATATGAAACATGCCAGTTCTTTTTTCCTTTTTTTTTCTACAAGATCTGTGACTTTAACAGTAAGCAAAACTCTGGACAAAGAAATTCCCTCTACCAATTCAAAATTGGCACTCACTGTACAATTTATAGTCTTAGAAACCAACTCATTAGCAATAAGTTAATTTGGGTGCTCATTTAATCTTTTCTAGCAGTTAATCAATTGCATGAGAGAGGTAACACATGTTATCCATCTCAGGGTCCTCCAACGGTAAGGTGTACAATATCTCACCACAGCATAAGCATTCACTAAATCATTGTGAGGAAAGGACTTGGTAAAACTGAAAATGTTCCAGATGTATGAACTAGAGTGGTGACTTCTGTATGTGTGTGTGTGTGTGTGTGTGTGTGTGTGTGTGTGTGTGTGTGTGTGTGTGTATCAAGGATCAAAGTGTTTGTGACCAGAATAATTTGATGAAAATCGGGAAATCAGGCAAATGATGATATGGTTCAACACCCTCATTCTGCAAATGAGAAAGTTGAAGCCTATAAAGTAATTTGTCCAAAAATGTCAAAGCTGATAATGAGAGAACATGACAAAAAAAAGTCAACAAAAGCATTGTATTGATTGAATAAAATAAAGATGCTCATACACAAAAAAGGAAAAAAAATGAAGACTGAATGAATGTTGATTGTAATTTAAACTATAGACCAAATTTTAATGACATCACCTATCAGATGGGCATTTTCAATACTTTGAATTTAGACCAGAAGGGGTTTGTGTGATCATAAATTCTGCAGAAACCAATAGGTCTCTTAAATTATGTAGGAGGAAATAAAATTGCTAGATGATACAGAGCATAGAGCACCAGATTTAGAATCAAGAAAACATCTTCTTGAATTCAAATCTGGCCTCAGACACTTACTCGCTGTATGTCTCTGGGCAAGTCATTTAACCCTGTTTGCCTCAGTTTCCTTATCTATAAAAAAAACTGGAGAAAGATGTCAAATCACTCTAGTATCTTTGTCAAGAAAACCCTAAAAGGAGTCACAAAGAGTTGAATGTGACTGAAAATGACTGAACAATAAATGAAATTCATTTAAAGACCAGTGTTGATATTATATGCGATAGCATTTATAGTGCAAAGGACATAAGATTCATAAATTTGAAGACAATGGTTGTTTTTGTTCAGTCATTTACTCATGCCTGACTTTTCATAACCCTGTGGACCATAGTGTCTCTGGGGTTTTCTTGGCAAAGATACTAGAGTGATTTGACATTTCCTTCTCCAGTGATTTAAGGCAAACAGCAGGTGAAAGACTCACCCAGGGTCACACAGCTAGTAAGTGCCTGAGGCTGGATATGAACTCAGGTCTTCCTGATTCCAGGCTCAGCTTTCTATCCACTGAGCCATCTGGTTGTCTGAAGACAATGATAGAGAAGGGTAAAATAATCACAATAAGTCACTTAGCTGACTTAAAAAAAAACCAACTAATTATACAGTGTTCAGTTTTGTTTTAGTATGCTTTCCACTTACATTGCTACAAGATCATGTGTTATTTTCCTGACTCTCATTTCCATCTGAATTAGTAGATGCAAATCTTCTAGTGCCTCTCTGAATTCTTCATATTTGTCATTTCTTATGGTACAATAATACTGTTTTACTTATGTACCACATTTGTTTAGTCATTTTGCAAATAGCAAACATCTAACTTGTTTTTACTCCATTGCTATAACAAAAAATGATAGGTGAATATTGGTTAAAAGTGGACTTTTTGCGGCAGCTAGGTGGTGCAGTGAATAGAACACTGGCCCTGGAGTCAGGAGGACCTGAGTTCAAATCCAGCCTCAGACACTTGACACACTTACTAGCTGTGTGACTCTGGGCAAGTCACATAACCCCAACTGCCCTCCAAAAAGCAAAAAAAAAAAAAGTGGACTTTTTTTCCTTTAATTGAATTATCTAGTGCTATATGACTAGCTGTAGGATATCTGGGTCAAGGAATATGGAAATATTAGTCATTTTCTCTTGCATAATTCCAATTACTTTCCAAAATGGATGGGTCAATTAATAGCTCCTCCAACAATTTAGTAGTATGCTATGTTCCCATAGTTCCTCTGACATTATTTCCACCTTTTTTTTTCAGCATTGCCAATTTTCTGGGTATATGGTGAAACCCCAGTTATTTTGATTTGTACTTGGAAATATTTTGCTAAAATTAAAAACAAAAGCCTTTTCCATGGAAGCCCCTGGCATTCTGATCTAGTTTTCCTGATTTACACAGTACAAGAAGTAAGGATATCCATGAAATTTCCTTAATAAACTTTTTTTTGTCCATTTAGAAGATTGTTCTCCATCCCTTCCCCCCCCCCCAAGATTCCTGTATTATTATTACTTAGCAGTGACTCCAGGGTGTTTCAAGTCTGCTCCTGATCCAAACAAAAAATAAACAACATTAAAAATAATCACCAGTTTCCCTAAGTGGACTTTAGAGCTAAACAGGGGGATATAACTATAGGCAACTGTGTACTAATTCTTTCTAATGTATAAAGCTCAGCACATCTGGTCAAGCATCTTAAACTTGCTGGCTTAGTCAGGAAGACTTTTTTGAGGTTTTCCAAGTTCTGCAGGCCTGTAAGCAATGAAGCAATGAAATGGAACATCCTTTTCAAGTTAAACTTCTGATGATTTATTTTTTTCTTTTATAGCTCAGTCAAGATTCTTTTGTCTGTCAGGGACTTAGGATTCTTGAATTCACAAAAACATCTAAAACATCTGGGGGAAATCATGTTTTAGGGTGTATTTACTGGCATTATGACTTGGACAATTTAAGGACTGAGATGAGCCAAACAATGACAATTACAATCCCTGTGAAGCACGACATGACAAGAATCAGAGGTACAACTTCATTCTAGACAGAAGGTCAACTCTTTTCCTAAGTGTGAGGAAAAACAGTGCTTGGCATGGCCCCTTCCATATACTTGGCAGTCAATAAATGGTTGATAATTATAGTTTAAGTTTTACTGATGCCTTTTGTTTTAACATCACACTCACGTCCGAATATACCCTGCTTTCCTTCCCTCCTATACCCTTCAAATCTTCACTTATAACAAAGATTTTAAAAGAAAAAAAATCAGAAAAAACTCCAGTGTATATGACATTCCATTTGAGGGAGATGTTTCTTCTCTGGGGTCAAGTTTGCTTGTTACTACAATAACAATGATGACAATGACAAAAACAACAGCTAGTATTTTTATAAATCTTTAAGTTTGCAAAAGTGCCTTACAAATGTCATCTCATTTTTATCTTCATAACAACCCCAGGAGGTAGGTGTTATTATTATCCCCATTTTATAGATGAGGAAACTGAGGCAGACAGATATTAAGTGACTTAACTAGAGTTACACAACAAGTAAGTGTCAGAATCCAAATCTGAATCTATTCTTATTATAACACAGATTCCAGGACTAGCACTTTCTCCACGGCACCACCTTACTGACTTGTTACTAATTGTACAGGGTTCAGTTTTGTTTTAGTGTGCTTTCCACATTTATTGCTCTAAGAATCATGTGTTATTCTCCTGATTCTCATTTCCATCTGAATTAGTTCATGCAAATCTCCTAGTGCTTCTCTGAATTCTTCATATTCATCATTTCTTATGGCACAATAATCCTGTTTTACTTATGTACCACAATCTGTTTAGTCACTTAGCAATTCGCAAGCATCTAACTCCTTTTTTTTATACTGCATTGCTAGCACACAAAATGGCGGGTGAATATTTGTTATAAATGCTATTTTTTTCTCCTTTCATTGAACTCTCTGGGGAGATATGTCTAGCAGGAAGATATCTGGGTCAAGGGATACAGAAATAGTAGTCATTTTGTTTTGTACGATTTTGAATTATTTTCAAGAATGGATGGGTCAATTAACAGTTCTTCCAGTGGCTTGGTAGTATGCCGGCCTTCCCACAGTCCCTCCAGTACTATCTCCACTTCTTTTTTTTTTTTTTAGCACTGCTAAAAGGGTATAGGGTGAAACCTCTGAGTTATTTTGATTTTAAACTCTCTCATTAATGATTTGGGACAATCTTTCATATGATTCTTAATAGTTTGTGATTCTTCTGAGCACTGTTTATTCATATCTTTTGAGCACTTACCTCTTGAGAAATAGCTCCTGGTCTATTTGTGCCCTTTCAAAGATATTTGATTCATTTGTTGTTTTGTCCCATATGACAACTTTCCTTCTTTATCTACTGAGCCACCTACCTTCCTCCTGGACAAACACAGGATCACACAGCTAGTAAATGTCTGAAGCAGATCTGAACTCAGGACAATGAGTCTTCCTGTCTCCAAGCCCAGTGCTCTAACCACTGAGAAATCTAACAGTCTGTAATTATTATTATATCATATTAACTCCACTATATTGCATTATTTCTGCATTCCTTGTTTCATGAAACAAAGCATACATTCCCTGGTTAACTTTTCACTTTTTCAGTGATGCTCATCTTGAAGACTAGAGGCTATATACATCTTCATGTTTCAGCCTCAAAACATGAGAAAAAGAAATGTTTGTCTTCACAGTTTTTAACAGACTAGAAATTTAAAATATGTTGGTAATCTGTGCTACACATTGATAGCATATATTAGATTCAGGTCCCCTCTATCAAACTCCTGCTAATCCTCAATTCAGTCCACTGTAAGATTTGTCACCAGAGGTACAAAGGCAGAAAAGTTGAAGGTGTTTTAGAATTCAGTTCTTTTCCTATATTGTTTTCCTCTATATTCCTATAAAACTACCCAGATAAAAAAGCAAGTAAAGTTGGTTTAAAAAATCAAATTGTTAATATACCAACTTTGTTCACATTTCAAATGTGATCCAACAGGTTCCCCAAAGACCCTAAAATGGCCTGGGGGTAATTTTCATGTATATCACTATTTAGGAAGAAATTTACATTCTTCGACAGTGACTTATTATGATATTTAAAATTTGTTTTAAAACCTCCTGTTCCAATGTGCATACATGAAGAAATTCTCTACTGCTATCTTTTTGTATCTTTCCCTACCATCATTTTTATTATAGCACTTAAAAAAATGGTTGTTTAACCCTAAGATGCTTAGTAAAGAGAAAAATCTGAATTTAAAGCTTAAAGTGACTGGTTCCTTCTAATCTGAGTCTCTCTAACATTGTCTGATGAACTAGAGATCCTGAGTTTTACAGAGTTGACTAATAACCTGTGCTTTGACTTGGCTTTGGGTCTATTTTGGAAATGTTCTCAATAGGTTCTTAGTAGTCACTCCATTGGCATTACTGGGTTGCTGCTTGGGATCTGCCCTTGTCTAACAAGCTTTTTCCTACTGAAAACATGCCTTATCAATATCTCAGCCTCTTGGTTCTTCTGTTAAAGGAGAACTTAAGAGAGAAGGAGAAATCTGCTTTGCATCACTTCCCTTGCCTGTACCTCTGCTGATAAAATACAAGAACAACAATGAGTTTCCTCTTTAATTTCTCATGCAACCTTAACCTCAGGATCATCCAAGTTGTCCATATATAGACAGAGAAAGGAATAAATGGTCCATAGCATTTATACCAGTTGTCAATTATGAATCATAAAAAACAATCAGTGACAGAAATTAGAATCTGAGCAGAAAGGGATCTTTATCATCGTCTGGTTCATCTTGAATATGAGGAAATGAAGACCTTAAGAGATTAAATGATCTGTCTAATGTCTCACAGCTAGCAAATGGCAGAACTGAGACTCAAAGGCATGTTTCATAACATCTAAATCCATACTACTCTTCCTATACCCATACTGCTTCCTAGATTGCCATAATCCCTACAATACAATATACATCCAATAAGCACCAGTTGTGTATAGATTATATTGTTAGGTATTGGAAGACATACAAAGTTTACATAAAAGAGAGTCCCTGCTCTCAGGGAATTTATAGTCTGATGGGTGGATAGGGCATAAGCTCAGATAAGATATAATATTGCATATTATTAGAAAAAGATAATAACTGAACATCCATTAAATGTTTTCTATAAGGAAGAAACTGTTCTAAGATCTCAGGATATAAGTACAAACGAGCAATATAAATCCTGCTATCAAGGAGCTTATATTCTAGTGGAGGGAGATAAAAAGTAGCTGGAAAGAAACTGAGAAGGAAGCTAGGAAGTAGCGTGGAAACCTGATTTCAGACCAAATAAAGTGAAAGCTTGTCTATCAGAGCTTGAGGACTCATATGTAGAGGTAGGGTTCTGGTCAGGAGTTGAAGGGGTGGGGGGAAGGAAAATATAAAGATAATGGCTGGTATAGGCAACATAGTGAGAAGATGACTTGAAAACAGCATAGAAGCCTGGTTCTGAGAAATTTATTTTAAATGTGTGAACACAAAATATTAGTGCTAGAAAGGACCTTGAGGATAATCTACTGAGATATCATTGAATTAAGCAACTGGAAGAAAGTAAAATAGTTAATCATCAGATGAGATTGGGATTAGCACGTAAAACTCTGAATCCTGGTCCAGGGTTCAAAGAGAAGTCCATGTTATTTTCAGAAGTCACCCACAAAAATATTGCACAGTTTCAAGCAAAGTGAATCATTTGTCCTCTTCTCATTGTGCCTTTTTCTACTTAATCACACTCTCCTAGTAGAAGCAGACATGAAAAATTAATAAGTCTGCCCCATTCTCACCTAGAATGAAATGATGTCTGTGTTTAATTCACCACTCTGGTCAAAGAGCTAGGAATTCATTTATAGATCCATTTTAAACATTTCATTTTGGCAGTGGAATTTGTTATAAAAATGATCTTTTTTAGAAGGGGGGAGGGAAGGATATAGAAACACATTGCTAAGCTGACCTGCAACTACAAATATAATGCTTTTGGCTAATTCTTCACATAATTTTGTCTTGGGGGGGGGGAAAGAGACTCTTCTGGGAAAGGAGTACTTTTGTATATCTCTACACATTAGGACCATAAAAGGATACTCCATTCCAGACAAAGTGACCTCCTTACATTTCTCCAAATACAATGTCTTTGCTCAGGCTGTCTCTCATGCCTGGATTGTACTTTCCTCTTATATCCACTTCATAGAATACCTGAGTTCTTCCAGAACTCGGTTTAAACACTACCTACTATATGAATGCCATCCTGATCCTTCCATTTGGAAGTGCCCCTCCCACAAAAATAGCGACTTTGCACTTGCTGTTCCAGGTGCATGTTGTTTCCCCTAATAGAACAGAAGAGCAAGTACCTTTTTGTTCATTTGTTTGTTTTTATATTCCCAGTGCCTAGATAAGTATTTAGTATATGGTAGGTGCCTAATAAATGCTTGCTAAACAGAATGATTACATAATAATTCCCATTCACATAACATTTTAATGGTTTTAAAAAAATTTATTCAATTTAAACTTAAAGACAAAAAAAGGAACATGTCCGCGTATGTACATAATACAAAAAGAGGATTCAATATAAAGCCATGAATTTCCATTTCATATTGTTGACTTGTTTTTTGGAAAAATATGTAATAAATACTAGGCATCATTTTCAAAACTACTCTGCTTTTCTGTGCTTCCCTCTAAATTACTTTTTCTCTGCTGTGCTCTTTTAATTTTTTTCTCCCTCCCTCCCACACTCTAGAGAAGGCTTCCATTAGACACAAATATGTGTGTGTGTATATGTAGCTATATAGATAGAAAACAATATTATATATTCTATTCATCAGTTCTTTCTTTGGATGTCAGTAGCATCTTCAATCATATGTAATTTGAGTATGTATAATAGTATATGTATAATATATATAATATATATATATATAGCATATATAATACTAAATACCATTTGTAATCCGTGGTTTTTTTTTCTAAAATTGACCAACTCATCATTTCATATAGTTTATTAGTATTCTTTCAAGATCATGTACCATAACTTGTTTAGTCATTCCCCAAATGACAGGCATCCTCACAATTTCCAGTTCTTTGCCACTACAAAAAGAGCTGCTACAAATATTTTAGAACATATAGTTTCTTTTCCCTTTTTCCTAATTGCCTTGGGAAACAAACCTAATGGTGGTTTTCCTGGGTCAACGGGTATACACAGTTTTATAACTCTCTGGGTATAATTCCAGATTGCTTTCCAAAATAGTTGGATCCGTTCACAGTTCCATCAATAGTGAATTAGTGTTTTAATGTTTACCAAGAACTTTTCCCACAAAAACCAGGGAGGTAGACAGAATTGGTACATACAAGAAAATATACTGAGACTCAGGGGAAATTTCGCCTATAATCACACACCTACTGAATGTCAATCAAACAATAAATTTTAGCTGGACTGATGTATAAAGATACATCAAAGAACCCAGCTGTGTCAATTGATGTAGGGCATTCATGTATACTAACTATAGTAGAATAAGTTTTTTTTTATTTTTAAAGTAAAATTATAATGTCATCTTGTTATCTAAAGTACATTTTTAGAGTCAGGAGAAATAATAGTAGATGAGAGTAAAATTACTTTAAAAACTTCTAAATCATTGAAAATCATTTGTCAATTGACTTAGAATGTGTTATACAATATGGAGCCTCTGGAGATACAAGTACAAAGAATGAAATCAATCATCCTTACCCACAAGGAGCTTACATTCTAATAAGGGAGAAAACAAGTACACATAAACTACATACTCAATAAATATATACACAATAATTAAATATGAAGAAGTTTGGGAAAGGACACACTAGAAGTGGGCATGAGGGTGGGAGGAAAGGCTTCATGCATCAGATGATGCCTGAGCTTCATCTCAAAGGAAGAATGAAATTCTCAGAGACTGAGATAAGGAGACTGTGTTTCAGGCACTGTGGAGGGCCAGTGCAAAGGCCCAGTGATGGTCAATGGATTATTTGTGAGTAAGAAAGAATGCAGGTTTGGCTGGATCACTGAGTGGAAGAGGGAGAGCAATGTCCATTTAGGCTGGGAAGACAGGTCGAGGCCAGGTTATGTAGGATTTTAAAAGCTAAGCCAAGGAGTTTATATTTTATCCTAGGACCAATAAGAGGCCACAGGTCTTGAGTGAGTAAAGAAGTCACATGATCAGATCTGTTTGATGAAAATTACTTTGATAGCAATGTGTAGGGTGAACTAGAGTGGTGAGAGAGACCAATTAGTAGGCTGTTTAACTAATTTATACAAGAGACAATGAGTGCCTGAGCCAAGGTGGCATATATGTGAATAGAGAGATGGGTCACATGTGAAAGATATTATGAAAGTAGAAACAGCAAGATTTGGCAACTGGTTAGATATGTAGGCTGAGGGAGAGTGAGGAGTAAAGGATTATAATAAGGTTACAAACTTGGGAGACTGGAAAGATGGTGGTGTCTTTGACAGAAATAGTGAAGTTTGGAAGAAGAGAGGGTTGAAGGGGAAATACAATGAGTTCAATTTTGGATATGTTAAATTTAAGACACCTGAAATGCCCAGGAGGCAAATGGTGATGTGGGAGAGAAGCTCAGAAGGGAGACTGAAAATGGCTGGAAATACAGATTTGCTAGTCATCTACATAGAAATGAGTTAAACCCGGGCAGCGAGGTGGCGCAGTGAATAGAGCACCAGCCCTGGAGTCAGGAGGACCTGAGTTCAAATCCGGCCTCAGACACTTAACACAAAAAACTAGCCGTGTGACCTTGGGCAAGTCACTTAACCCCAACTGCCCTCCAAAAAGCAAAAAAAAAAAGAAAGAAAGAAAAAGAAAAGAAAAAGAAATGAGTTAAACCCATACTAGTTCAGGAGATTACCATGAAGGAGATTAGAGAGGGAGATGAAAAGAGCCTAGGACAGAACCTTAAGGAGTACTTCTAGTTAGCAGACATGATGTGAATTATGAGCTAATGGAGGAAACTGAAAAATGAGAATGAGGTAGATAGTAAGTGAATCAGAAAAAATGTCATGAAAACTTAGAGAGGAGAAAGTATGGAGGAGTAAAGGGTGCTCACCAGTATCAAATACAACAGATAGGTCAAGAAGGATCAGTACTGAGAAAAAAAACTATGGAATTTGGCAATTAAGAGGTGATTCAAAACTTTGGAGAGAGTAGTTTCAGTTGAATGATTAAGCTGAAAGCCAGACTGCAAAGATTAAGTAAGAGGAGAGGAAGTGGAAGTAGTGAGTACAAAGTGTTTTCAATGAGTTTGTCAGGAGGAGATAAGATAATAGCTTAAGGAAATGGTTGAATTTAATGAAGGTTTTTTAAGGATGAGGAAGACTTAGGCATGTTTGAAGTCAGTAGAGAAGGACCCAGCTGACAGGGAGAGGTTAAAGAGTCTAGAAAGAATGGAGAGGATTGAGGATGTTATTTATTGAAGAAGATGAAAGAGCATAGGATAATGTGTACATATAGAAAAGTTGGCTTTGGCAAAGAAAAGAGAAAACATTAGAAAATGGGAAATGGTGTCAAGGAGATCTGAGAGAATGGGAGAAGATGGAGCTCAAGTCAAATAGTCTCATTTTTCTCACTGAAAATTTGGGCAAGGACTTCGACCAAGAGAAAGCAAGAAGGGGAAGGTATAAGAGCCTTGAGGAGGGAAAAGAAAGTCTTTTAGCTTCTCTGGTGAGTGAGATAGGAAATCATTTAGAGAGGGATAAAAGGACTTCTTTGCTGTAGTGAGTATTTGGTTGAAATTGGATAACATGAATTTGTAAAGTACCCTATGCCAGTATGGGGTTCAAACTCCTAATGCCCTTTTGAGGTGGGACAAGGGACATAGGCATATTAATTTGCACTGTATTATTCTACTTTCTTTTGACATAGGCTGTTTGTAGACTCCCACACCTTGATCTATCAGTGACTAGAAATGAAAAGGATGCTTTGGAGTGGGATAGGAAGGGTGAAATCAAAACTTGAATGAATGAATAAAAATGCATTTTATTAAGTGCTTATTATGTACCAACAATTGTACTGTGTTAGGGATACAAATAAAAAAGCAAGATAGTCCCTGATCTCACAGAATTCACACTCTGAATGGGGGAAATAATACCTTTAATAGAGTTCAAATAACTCCATTTTGACACTCAATATAGATGATTCCCCTGATGGTTTAGAACATGACAAGTCCTTCCATGCCTTCTCATCCTGTCTGGTTCTTGTCCATGTATTTCAATGATTTTTTCATAAAGTAACTGACTGACCCTCTGGAGGTCTTTTGGTTCTCAGGCGATTTTGTAAATGTCTGTATAGGTCCAAGGCTATCCATCTGTTTACAGGTAATGTCCACCACATGAAGACTACAACTTCCTTTCTCTTCATTTGTGGAGGTGGAACAAACCCACCGTCACGTCTTGCAGAACCTGCCCACTGCCCACTTTGTTTTCTCTTTGTGTCTCCTTGATGTTGTCTTTTAAGTCACTATTTGTGTACAAGTAATTGTATTCAATACATACTTTTCACCCATACACAATATTGTATTTATCTTATTCAAGTTATGGGATATACCCATCTTCCTCTATCATAGGAATTCAATTTGAGAATCATGGTGCTATTCATAGTGGGAGATAATTTAGTTCATTTCCTATAATAACTGAACCTTTTAAGGAATATTAAAGTTTAAAAAGCCCTTTAAGCATATTACCTCCTGACGTATATACTACTGCTATTATTATCCCCATTTTAGAGACATGGAAACTGAGGCAGAGAAAGGTCAAATGATTTGTCCATGGTCATACAGATATCAAGTGTTAAAGAATGGTATTTGAACCTAGGCTTTGCAGGCTCCAAATTTAGCACTTTATCTGCCATGCTATGTTGCCCCTTTCTATTCAACTCTATTTGTCCTCAAATCACAGGAGCAGAAACTTGATAAAACCACAGCAGCAATTAATTTTGATTGTAATAATATTTTTTCTGTCATGGGAGAATACAATGTCATATTTTCCCCTAATATATATATATATATATATATATATATAACCATATAGAAGTCCCATTTATTCTTAATTTCCCTTGAATCAATCACAAATCTGCTGGCTATATTAGTACATGGTTAAAATGTTTGGTTTGGTTTGTGAAGCAATAAAAACAGGTTCAATATACTCCCCCCCCAAAAAAAAATCAAAGAGAAACAACATGAGGGGTTAGATATGATGATCAATTTGAATTTGAAGCCACCCCCACAAGGAGAAATACTGTTGTTTCCCCACACTTAGCCTGACAGTCCCTTCAGCGCTTAAGAACCTCTTAACCAAAGATTAAAATAGAAACCTGCCTTGGAGCTCATTCAGAAATGCAGACCAGAAGAGCATTTCAGCTTCAACTGGTAAAGAACAAGTCAGGCTCCACATATGACAAATCCCCAACCTTTAGTCTCCACAGTAACTCAGCCTTTCTGGAAAATGAACCATTTAGTGCAGCATCTTAAGGCTGGGTCAGAGATTTAGATCAGGAAAGGAAGTCAGAGATAAATAGTCTAGCACCTTCATCTTCTAATTGAGGAAACTGAGGCACTGCAAAAGGAATTGACTTGTCCAATATTATCACTCATGGCAATCATAAAGTAGATGGAAGATTCAAACCCAAACCATCAAGCTCTAAATCCAGCATTAATGCACTGATTGTTTTAGCTGAATATAGTGTTGTTGGGGTTTTATTTTGTTTTGTTTTTAACATTCCCTTATTAGACTCTAAAGCCTCTTAGGACAGAGTCCATTTTATTTTTTTAAAATCGATGTGTTATGTACTTACTATGTGTATTGACATTACACTAGGTTCTGGGACTAAAAGGATGAAAACTGATACTCCTTAGCTTCAAGGAGTTTTTAATCTAAAAAGAAGAGGATATGACCAAGGACACGAAAATGGATAACACAAGATGGAATGTAAGAGCAACAAAGGAAATGTACAACTGAAGTGATCTCCCAGGATTTGAGAAGGGAAACAGGGCTTTTAGTGGGGGAGGGAGATGGCGTCCAGAAATTAGAGTGGAGATCTGAGAGGGCTTCATTGACCTTTGTTTCATATTAGGCATAACAGGCACTTGAATGTTTGTTGAGTAAAACTGACAAATCATTCCTTGGCAATTAGCAGGCAGCTTCCTTTAACTCTGAGGGATTAATCTCATGTGTACTTAATAGGAGCTGGGCTATGTATAACCTGGTAACCCATCTCTTGCTCCCTGCCCCATTATCACAAGTCTACTCCAATGGTAGCAATGCTATGTTGAACTGCAAAGGATGAGGATCCATTCACTCACTAGATTCATTCTAGCTTATATGAGACTATTAACTATCTTACTCTAAGTTTGTGCTTTCTTAAGTTCAAGATATATTTCAAACTCAATAAGTGAGTTCACCATGCTTAGTAGCTAAAATTGGACATCATATTCAGTAAGTGGTTTGGAAACTTGATTTTGTCTACACTGGGTTTTTAACCCCAACATCCAGAAAGAAAGCAATAATGGTAAGAGAGTTCACTCTTTCCTTCTCACATAGATGGAGGCTGCAACAGTGTTTTGAATAACTCTGAAAGATCTATTTTGCATACAAGTAAAAAAGTTGAATATGTATTCAGTTATTACCTACTACATACCAAACTCTATTCTATAGGTTGTAGAGTCACCAAAGAAATATAGGTTTCTTTTTTCTTCTACACTTTCCTTTGGCAATTTCATCCTAATCCATGCCTTCAGTTATTACATCTGTAGGGATGACTTTCCAGTGTCATGTCATGTCATCCCATATCCTTTCCCTGAGCTTTAGTCCCATATTTCTATCTACTTGCTGAACCTTTATACCCAAATATCCTACTGACACCCTCAAAATCAATATTCCCAAAAGTGAATTCAACTTCCCTTCCAAAAAACCACAACTACCCACACCCCAATTTCCATATCTCTTTCAATACTGGACCATCCCTCTCCTCTCATCCTCCCAATCACTTAGGTTTGAAACCTGAGAATTAACTGTGCTTTATTCTTTTCTCTTCTCAATTCAAACAATTGACAAGTCCCACATATACTGCTTCTATAAACTTCTCATACCTCTTCCCAAGTTTTCCCTTCTACTATTACGCCCCTAGTTCAAGACTTCCTTACTTCTCATTGCATTGGTCTCCTTCTGTATCAGTCAATTCAACTGACATTTACTCCTCCTACATGCAATTAAGTGCTAGGCTAGGCTCTAGATATGTAAAAAGCCCTCTGTGAGCTCACATTCTTCTTGAGGAGGTGATACAAAGATATAGCAAGTCCATTAAAGTAATTTGAGGAAGACAGAGACATTAAGAAATGATGGAGATTGGGCACAAAACACAATACTATGTGTTTTCTAAAACTAGGGCTTATCCCCCACAGATTTCTTGAGTGAATTAAAACAAGTAACAGAGACAACTAGGGGGTAAAGTGCCAGACCTGGAGTCAGGAAGACCTGAGTTAAAATCTGACTTCAGATACTTACTGGCTGTGGGACCCTGGGCAAGCCACTTAACCTCTCTTTGCCTCAATTTCCTCATCTACAAAATGGGGAGAATAATAGCACCCTCCTTCTAGAGTTGTTTTGAGGATCAAATGAGATAATAATTATAAAGTGCCCAACAGTATCTAGCATGTAGTAAGCATTATGTAAGTGGTACTATTATTGTTGTTATCATTATTGTTATTATTAATCAGATACAGTTTGGTAGTGCAGACTTGAGTTAAAATTTGGCCTTAGACACTTACCTCAGACACTTGACACTGAGCCAATCACAATCTTCAGCTGCCTAGTTCAGCTATAGTTATAAAATGAGGGTAACAATAGCATCTACTATCCAGGATTATTGTAATGACAGAATGAGATAATATTTGTAGTGTGTACTGGCACACAGTAGGCACTTAATAAATGATTGTTCCCTTCACCTTCCTTAAAATGCCAAGTTTGTTCTGTATAGATCAGGTGTTCCCAAACATTTTTGGTGTCTGTGCTCCTTGGATTTCAGTAAACCTTTCCAACATATCATCTTCAACATAAAAAGAAATAAATTCTAATCTGCCATGCATATGTACATATGACACATAAACCAAATATTTCATGCTTAAAAAATTTTCAAACTCCCTGGAGGCATGCATATTCCAGCTCTAAGTAACTATCTTAGGACCTAAAATAAGAAGATTCCAGACTTTATACCATAAGCTCCTTAAGGGCTAGAATTACAAGGTCAAGTCAAAATTCTATAACCTTCTAATAAGTAGGAGGTCCTTACTAAGCAGTTCTTGATGGCCCAATAAAGGAAGAAGGGGTCTTCCACTGTAGAATAGGTACATATTTGTACAGACATATGAAGCTTGGAAAGAATGTGCAATTAAATGGAAAAGTAAGAAACAGGACATAAAAGAGAAGAATGAAATTGAAAGGAAGGAGAAGAAGAGGAGGAAGAGATATTTTTCACTTAGTGAAGGGAATAGGAAACTATTTCCTTTAAAACATTCTTGAATGGTTCAAGCTACATTCCACAGATAGCACACAGCTCTCAAAGGGGAAGGAGTTTCATGTCTATCATGTGTGTATAGATGATACATATGAATCCTCCTAAGTATATAATTTGGGCTTTAACAAACATTTGTTTATCACCATAATAGCAACCAGGGTTCATAGCTAACCTTTCTTTATTATGCCTAGAAGGGAGAGGAGCTTGCATAGTCTTCAGGATGCTACCAATTCTTATGTGGTCACACATATACACACATATACAGGGTGACTTAGTCATCACAGAAGTCCTGTGACCCTCAACGTTTGATAATATTCGGGGAAACTCCATATAGCTGTAAGCATGCACACTGCAGAGAAGTTGGTTTTTAAGACTTATGTTTTAAAATACCATTGAGAGGGTATATGTCTATGTGTGTATGCATATACATATGTGTGTGTATATATATCAGAGAGAGAGAGAATGACTGAAAAGTGAATCTAGCCACCTCTGCCTACACAAAATGCAAATATCTGTCTCTTTAAAATTTTTTTAAACATTTTTATTTAAAGTTAAAATGTCTGTCTTGAAAGAATTTGTATTGCATTTCCCCCAAAGACCTCAGATCCAAACACCACCAAATAATAGAAATTAGCTTTCAGAGAAGCTCTGCAGTCATCCTACCTATCCTTCTTTGAATATTGTATTGTAGTATGTTGTTTCTTACCTTTTCTCAACCACTTTAAAATATCTCCAGTGATAGGGGCGTCATTCCCAAGTGCACAGTTTAACACTCTCACTCAGAACATTTTTCTTCAAGCACTTATCTAAATAAATAGCTCACATCTAATAGCTTGCATTTATATAACATTTTAAGCTTTACAAAGCTTCTGCCCATATTCTCTTTTGGATTGTATTGGAAAAACTGGAATCACCTGCAAACAACTACAATTTCCATCCTTACAAGTGCCAAAGATAATTGAACTCCCAAGCAAATATCTCTATCACCTTGCCTGTGCCTCAGTTTCCCTTTTATATAAAATAAGGGATGTTTATTTTCATTACATTTTTCCACTTTAAAATGGTTTTCATAATCTATTCTCCATTTACATAAATCAGCATTCAACGATCAACTAAGAATGAATAAAATCATGTATAAATAGCCAACCCAAAGCTTGAACTCAGGTCTACTTCTGTAATTTTTCTTCCACTAGACCACAGTGAGTCTACCTTAGGACTTCCTGAAACCATGGAGACAGTAACTGTCATGCAAAGAAATGTAAAAAGAGTTTTAGACATAATAATCTTGTGAAACAAGTAAGAGTATAATCGCCCTGTTTTTGTTCAGTTGTTTTAATCGTGCCCAATTCTTCATGACCCCATTTAGGGCTTTTGGGTGTTTTTGTTGTTGTTGTTGTTGCTTCTTTTAACAAAGATACTGTAGTGGTTTACCACTTCCTTCTCCAGCTCATTTTACAGATGATAAAACTGAGGCAAATAAAGTTAAGTGACTTACCTAGGGTGACACAGCTAGTAAATGTCTGAGTCTGAACTTGAAATCAGGTATACCTGACTCTAGGACCAGCACTCTATCCACTGTATGACCTAACTGCCCTATTCTCACCTAAGAAGATACTAAGATTCAAGGGGGTAAATGACTTTGCCCATGATCATAGGACTAGTATGTGGTTTGCGCTCAAGTATCTCCTGACCCCAACATTTCTTCTACTATATGATGTTATCATGGGGCCTTGAATATGTCTAGCTTTCATTTTCCCTAAGGACTTTTTCATCACACAAATATACAGGTACCAATAATTTTAGGAAATAGAATTTGTTGTTTTTGAATGCAGAAGTGCTATTGAATGTCACCTCTATTCATAATATACATCAGCTTAGGGAAGAAGAGGTGATAATGAGTATTCCTGATAAGTTCCTGTTTTTAATCCGATAGGCAAAATCTAATAGGATAAAATTTAATAGGTATATATATATATATATATATATATATATATATATAGTAGAGTCCTGCACTTGGTTTCAAAATATGAACTGCAAACTATGAGGTGTGTGAGGAGTAACTAGACTATGGTTCATGTGAAAAACATCTGTGATTTTAGTCAACTGCAAGCTCAATATGAATAATGAATCTAGTACACACACACATACACACACGGCATTTAAAAATTCTTAGTGTGATTTTAAGCTTTTAAAGTTCATAGATAGATAACAGATAAAAAGATGGATGCCACACATATTTACATGTATACCTGCAGAAATATAAATACACACATGCACGCACGCACACACACATATTCAGGTATGATTTCATTGGTGGAGAGAATGCCCAATAAGGAAGTCTTTAAATCTTTAAATATATAAAACTGAACTTCAGTGAAATTCATTATGAAAAAAATGGCTATGGTACAATGGAAAGGTAACCCTCTCTGGTGTTAGAAGACATTGGTTCAGCCTTGCCTCTCATGCTTATGTGACCTACGTAATCACTTAGCTTCCCTTGGGCCTCAAATTTCCATAATTGTAAAATTTAGGGCAGGGGGAAGACTACGTAGCTGCTGAGATCCCTTCTAGCTCCAGAGCTATGATTCTGTGGGTTCTATGATCCTATGAGCCCAAACCCAAACAGCATATTATTGGGAAACTTCCAGTGATTATATTAATTGCTACTTAAATTCCCTTGCCAATAACTGCCTAAATTTGTATGCTGTTCATCCAGTAAGCTCAAATCATTTCATTTGTATATAAAGTAATTTCACTATTTATTTTACATCCTGAAGATCACAATAGGTCTATAGAAAACCCTATATATTCATGAATAGGACAGGCTAAACTCCAACATTCCTCCTATCCCCTGAGTTCACTACTCTCCTTAAATCCAGTTCTTACATGGACATAAACCCACAGAAGAAATTCATTTGGGTAAAGGGAACACATATCACTTATATTACCACTACAGAGCTGTTGATCCATGGAGTAAGAGGGCAACAGTTGATGTCAACAGTCCTTCTGAGAGCACCAGCTTCTACCACCTAATGCTGCTTATATGCAAATTTTAAAAACGCAGAAGCTGGGGTCTCTGGGCTGTTGCTTGGGCTTGCAATTTGACAATGATGTCAAAGCTCTGTTCTAGAAGGAAAGGGAAATAGTGCCAAATGAGATCTAATTGCAGCAGAGGAGTGTGGCACTCAAGTGAGAATCCCTTTATGTTTATATCTGTGTTCCCTTGCGTAATCTGTGCTACAAGGGGAAAGTCTTGTGTACTGGGCTATACAGTAAATTGCCTGAGGTTTTGGGTACAGTTCCCAACAAAAGGTTGATCAGTCATGATTCTGTGTCACAAGGACAGCAACAGCCGCATCCTTGACAAATCAGTCCAAGTTCTTTCCTACTCTTTCAACCATGCCTGCTATTGATCCCGATAACTTTATTATCTATGTATTTTATACAACATGTCTAGGAATATTTATATCAACATAAATAAAGTATTAAAAAGAGACATAAACAAATTGCTTGCCTTCTCAAGGGGTGGGAGGAAGGAAAAGAATTTGGAACTCAAATTTTGGGGAAAAAAAGAATGTTAAACTTGCTTTTATATGAAATTGGGAAAAACAAAATATTAAATAAGATTTTTATTTTTTGGAGAGAGGAAGGTAGGGCAATTGGAGTTAAGTGACTTCCCCAAGATCATACAGCTAGTTTTGTGTTCAGTGTCTGAGGCTGGATTTCAATTCAAGTCCTCCTGACTCCAGGGCTGTGTTCTATTCACTGGGCCACCTCGCCGACCCTTAAATAAGATTTTAAAAAAGAGACAGGAAACTGGTAATAAAGAAATTTCTACTAATTTTGCCTCTAAATATTCTTATGGATCAATAAGGACAAATTTCAACATTATGCACAAACATATCTTATAGGGAAATACATTTAGAGTTGGAACAGACTTTAGAGGGGATCTTATCTACTTCCTTATTTTACAAATGAAGAAACTGAAACCCACAAAGGTTAAGCAACTTGTCCTAACTCAAACAACTTGTAAGTCGCAGAGTAGGGATTCAAATCCAGATTCTCTGCTTCTGAACTCACCACTCTTTCCACTGACCATGATATCTCCTTATTCTATTTAACATGCTTGAGGTATGATAAAATTCCCTTGTCTGTACTTACCTCAACAATTCCTATATTTATACATACCAACTTAGACATTTATTACTTCTCAATGGGATTAATTCAATGATCTTCTTACTGTTCTTCCTGTCAATCAATCAATGAATCAATCAATATTTATTGTGTCTACTATGTGCCAGACACTCTGCTAAGTTCTGGGGATACCGAAAGAGGCAAAAGATATCCCTGCCCTAAAGGAGCATATATTCTAATAGGGGAAATAATATGCAAACAAATATATGTGAAGCAAGCTATATATGGGATAAACAGAAAATAAGGTACTAGAATTAAAAAGGGGTTGGGGAGGAAAAGAAGGAATTTAGTTGGGACTTAAGCTAGATAGGTCAGTAGACTGAAAAGTGGAAGGAGAGCATTCCAGGCATAAGAACAGCGGGGGTGGGGTGGGGTGAATTTTTTTTTAATGCCTAGAATCAAGAGATGGAGTATCTTATTTGTGGAACACCCAGGAGGGCAGTGTTACTGGATTAAAGATAGAAGCCTGGAAATACAGGAAGGAGGGAGGTTGTGAGGGGCTTTGAATGTCAAACAGAACATTTTGTATTTGGTCCTGGTGGCAATAGATGACACAGCCAGATCTATGCTTAGTGGCTCTAATTCATCTTCCACCCAGGCACCAAATTGATACTCCTAAAGACAAAGTTTGACCACATCACTCCCTCCCTCAAGTAGCTCCAGCGTCTCCCTTTTGCCTCTAGGATAAAAATAGAAACACCTCTGTTTTGGCATTTTAAAGCTCTGAATAATTTGAATTTAGTCTACATTTCCAGGCTTATTAGAGGGTACTTTCTTTTACACAGAGCACTTCCTCGCTAGCTGCTCCATGTACAGAACATTTCATTCCCTCTCAGTGTCTTTGCACAGGCTGTTTCTCTCCCTGCTCCCCTGCCCGGCACATCCTCCCTCCTCACCTTCTCCATATAGACCCTTCTGTTTCCTTCCAAGCTTTAGGAAGTCTATCTTCTTCTTCCAGTTGCTAGTGTCCTCCCTACAGAAAAACCTTGGATTATATGTTCTATTTAATGTATGCACATGTTCTACCCCACAATAGAATATGGACTTTTTGAGGGCAGAGGTGATTTCATCTTTTTCTTTGTGTTCCCTGAGAAGCCCCCACAGAGCTTGGCACATAGTAAACACTTAATAAAAGGATGCTGAATTGAATTGAATTGTTTCTAAGGAATGTTCAGAATTCATCTGTCCTGTCATTGATTTTCAAGTGGGTAATATTTTTCCCCCACTTGTTTTTGGAGTAAAGCAAGCCTTTGTGTTCTCAGGCCTCTCTAAAAACTGTACAGATAACACTGTTACTAATGCCACATGGAATCTAGAAGCACCTCTAACCTTCCTCTCTAGATTTGATCCTTGATAATTAGCTAATGTGATCAATAGAAACAAAATGAAAGGAAGCCGCTAAGCTTCCTTAGTATGCGGTTTTTTATTAATTGATAATACTCTGTTTTCCTGAATAATAATGAAGTAATTACCATCACCCAAGACTATTTCTGCTGAACAACACAGAGATTAAAGATGAAATGAGGTCACCCCTGTAAATAAATTGGACCCAGCTGCAGCATGTCAAAGTCTATCAAGATCTAGGAAGGAAAAGAAGCCAGAAATGGCAACCCATGGATCAGAACCAGGGACTCTCACAGATCCCCTCTGTGCTGGTAACTGAAATAGACGCTGGTGAATAATAGCACCAGGAGTCCCTGAGCAGGAAGGAAAACTCTCTGCACATGTGTCACGTCCTGCTCCTATCCCAATACCACCAGAGTGGGCTATTTATAACTGCACAATGCAGGTGACTATTGGGGGGGTGGGAGGAAGCTGGTGGGAAATCAGTTGTTGCCGAGATTATTTTATTTTTTCAACTATTGGTAAAGATCCATGATGTGAACAATAACACTTGTGACAAAGCCCTTATACTACGTTAGGATGAGTATGGACAACTTAATAAATCACAAGTAGTATGGATTCATCATATCGACTATTGTTCAGTCTTTGAAACCACCAGACTAAAACAGAAGATTCTACATGGCTCAGTCCACATAAACAGACATGAATGTAAATTGCAACATAAACTATTATATGCTTCATGTGCTACAATATACATAAGTACCGGTGGGCAATTTATGATAAAGAAAAACTGGACTTTATATAGGTGTATTGTTTAGTTTGCCAGAGAAGGCCTCTAAAGTGAAAAAAAAAACCCATATTTGCATAATTGTTCTCTTTGTACTTTTGGGCACTCTTTCTTTGGGTAGGGAATCTGACCAATGTGATGACTGAAACTGTAATCCAGAGATAAACCTGTAGTGCCGATCGTGTAAAATTATGACATCAAAGTATGACTTTGGTTAGACTTGAATAAAATTCAACTATGCGCTATTTTTAGATTTTCAAATTGTTGCCATCTTTGTGTATTTGCATAATTCACTAATACATTTCCCCCCAAATGTGTAATGTACACCGTCTAGACTACAAAGTGATTGCCACACACAGATGTTCCTGTTTTAGAAGTAACATTTCTCAGGTAGTAAGGTACAGATTAAAATTGTCACCCCAAACCAAAGACCCTTTGATTCCTATCATTATGAATTTTCCATTCCTTCATCTAGGCAAGAAACTTGCAGCCCAATAAACTCTCCAACACAAAGCCTGACAGTAACTTTAGTTTCTTACAAGTTCATATCAAAAATGTTCGGGCTTCTATATCTTTTACAAACCCCCTTTCTGGCTCTAATCCCTGAAATGACAACCAATATAAACACACAAAAGAAAAATGTCAGCTTTGAAGTATTTACTCCCAAAGGTTGGATTTCTGGATGGAAAAAGATAAGGGCATTTATCATCGACAATAAAATATTTACTGATGACAAACTTAGATATAAGCCTCATGTGTCAAAAACCTCTTTTGTCTCTAATTTTTACTAAACCCTGTGCTAAGAATAAATAAATAAATGAGTAGCTACAGTACATGCCAATAATCATATAGTTATTTCCCCAAAATGGTTTTATGAGCATTGGGATCACAAGGCATCCAAGCTGAAATTATACCCATAGACCAGAAGAAAACAGCCCTCACATTAAACAAAAGAGGTTCATAGTTGTTACCCAGAGCTCTGGCGGGAGAAACAAAGCTGCCAATACATGCAGTGCCTCAGACACCTATAGATGGTCTGATGATACTACGACTCTGAGGCTGTTAATGACATCAGGGGTAACTATTACTCTCCCCATCCTGTGGCTCCTGTCACTCTCCTCCAAGGGTTTCTACTTGTCCTGAACACACTAACTGTAGTGGTTTGGTTCATGGAAAAATGATTAGACCCTTTCAGGCATCCTATTGTTATCATTTGAAATGTCTTTTCTTTCACGCTTTTAAAAGACTTCAGAAAAACCCTTTCCCCAAAGCCCATGCCTCTAGCTTCCTTCCCACCAGCTCTACTTACCTTACAAATAAAGGAGGAAAGACAGTCCTCATCTTCACCAAGATGCTGTGTCCTTACTGACAGACACCTGGATCACTCCTAATCTCAAGGCGTCTCTACAGTATGCAATTGTCAGAAGCCCACGCAGCTTTCAGGACCCGCTTCATCTCTTCCCCCCCCCCCCCCAAATGCACAAACACACACACACATACAGAGTCTGCAAATAGATTCCTATTGTCATGAAGCAACTCTGCCTGCCTTTTGTAAAAGAAACTGAAAACCATTATTATCTACAAACATTTTTAAATATAGACACTGTAAGGTGGGAGGGGGCTTGAGAGCAGCCAAGGACCTGTGTAATCAGCTCACCAGATAAATAGAACTCACTAGATGTACCGGATCCAAGCTCATTAAGGTTGCTCCGTCAAACCCTACATAGCTGCTACCGCGCCTCTTCACCGAACTCATGGCTCTTTTCTCCTAGGGCAATTTGTTTTACAGCACTGTCAGCAAACTGCGGCAGCCCACCGTTTAAAATTATTCCAAGTAAATTACAGTTGCCAAGAGCCCGGTACCCCCAAGACCCTGTTTTCTAAAGTCTTAAATGTGATCACTTTCTCCTAGTCCTATGCAAACTCCACAGACTGAAGGTAAACAAAGATTTCTCTCCCCATCCCCGACACTTTCAACAATTTTTAAGGGTCTCATTGGGGGAGGGGGGTAGGACTTGGCAGTGCACCATTTTTCAAAAGCAGCTGCTACAGCATTATAGAGAAGCTACGGAAAACAAAACCGTGTAGCAACAGCGGTACAGCTGGGCTCCGGCAATCAATATCACGGAAAAAGTCCTCATTTCCCAGACTCTGTGGACTTTAGGTGCTCTTGTTGGTTAAACATGCTAAGGATCATTTCTGAATTTGTCCCAAAGGAAACACGATTAGGGAGCTGTTCTATATACCTGCTTTAGGCTCAAGCAGTCTTATCTTTTTGGCAAAGGGGAGGTGCCCACCAGGGACTTGCCACCATCTTGCGCCGCGGCCCCCCCCCCCCCCCCAGTATATATACAAGAAGACTGAGGCCCAGAAACAGATCTGAGAGCGTGCTGGGTTCTGCTCTTCTCAAACCGCTTTTGGGGTCAATTATTTAAATTCTTGAGCATTTACTGGGGATTTATACACATTCATGGACCTCTCCAGCAGCCTAATTTCACCAGCCAATGTTTCTCATTCTTTCAGACAAAAGACTGTGTTCCTACAAACGAGCACCTTTATGTAAATTCTGTTAGCACAGGAGAGGATGGTGCACTTAGGGCTGTATACTCAAGAAGCAATTTTGCCTTTTTATTATATATTTTGTTATACATATTTTAGTGTGTGTGTGTGTATGTATGTTTGTGTGTATCTCTCCCGATAACATGAATGAGAATAATTAGTTTATTTGGTCTGGAGGACAGGGGAGGGGAACTTTCAATTATCTTGGTTTCTCACTCCTCCTCTCCTCTGTGTAACAGATCCACAGAATAAAGCAAGGCCAAGCAACATTGTCAGACACATTAGTAGCATTTTTTTTTTTTTTGCTACTCGGGAGCATTCCCAAAGTAAGATATGTCTGTCTGAACTTACTGTTTCTTTCCAGCCATTTAGACAAAATAAATGCAATTGAAGTGCAAAGTACTGTCATTTCTTTTCTGGCTACTGCCTTGGCAATTTCAGAAGTGTGAAAGAAACATGCCATCAAGAAAGAGGTGATGTGAGATCAGGACCAAAGGCAATGAAATTTATTGGTGTATATTTTATCCACCTACTCATATTTTAAGTTTCATGAAAGAAGGAACTTTTAAAATCTCCCTAAGGCAGAGGATAGCCTTCTGCATATAGTAGGTGCTTATTAAGGGTTTATTGAATTTAATTTAATTCAGTTACCACTGTAGGACCTGTGTTGGCAGAAATTTATTATTAACAGCAAAAAAATTATAAAAGCTTCCCTTCTGTTGTCTTCAATCCATCAACAAATTTCATTAAACACTCTCTATTTTCCAGGATCTGCTGGTGCAAAAAGTGAGAGACAATTACTGTCCTCTAGGAACTACTAGAATTTGGGGGGTTGTCTCCTTATGATATGGAGATGACCCTGGGTTCTCATAGGTAACACTATAAAGTACAGTCTCTGGAGATCATGCAAAGCTGGAAAGGCTTTTATTACAATCCCTATGATGTACTGTGTGTAACAGACTAGCCTAGAGAAGTCCTGAGGGGCTCAGCATCAGAAAGTGGTCTACTAAGAAATTAATGAATTATTTTGACCACAGCAAACCACATCTAAAGTATAGAGGGCTTATAACCAGCATTGGGTGAATATTTATTGAAATACTGATGAAATAAAACCTCCTCTGAATAATTGAAGTGATACTTATCTCCAACATTGCTATATCACTATTCCAATGCATTTGAAATTGGCCATGTTAAATCTTTTCTCCAGAAGTTCACTGACTCCCCTATTCCCTCTATGTCTAGAATAAAATTCACACCCTTCTATTTGGCATTTAAAGTTCTTCAGTCTGGCTCTCACCTATCTTTCTGGACTGGTGTCACATAACTCCTTTTCACATACTTGACTCTAGCCAAACTGACTTATTTCCTATTCCTTGTCCTCAGTGTTCCATCTCTTGCCTTCACACATTCACAGAGATTGCCCCTGGACCTTGAATACACTCCCTCCTCATCTCCAATTGGAATCCTACTTCCCTTCAAAACCCCAAATTTCAAAACTCCAATTCCATTTCCCACATGATACCTTTTCTAATGCTCTTTGGTATTTGTGCTTCTCCCCACGTAATTACATTGTGCTAACTCATATGTGTTTCTGTGTGTGCACGTATGTGTGTATATAATTATGTATGTCTTATTTCTCCAAGGTCAAACAAACTGTTTGAATACAAGAATTATTTCCTTTATGTTGATTCTCAGCACCTAGGACAGGCCCGTGAATATAACAGGGACTTAATAAATGTTTGTTTAATGCAGTGACCCTAACAACAGAACTACCTGTTTTGAATCAGTCTTTTTTTTTAATGGTATAGCCATTCTTAGCTATGTTCTTCATAGCATGTTAGGTCCTCCTATTCTCCACTACCTCTTGAAGTCTGTCCCAGCTCTATTTCACTGTCTCCATGATGCTATCTATCCACCTCATCCACTGCTATCCTCTTTTCCTTTTGTCTTCAATCTTTTCCAACATCGGGGTCTTTTCAAATGAACCCTGTTTTCTCATTATGGGAACAAAGTATTTAAGCTTTAGTTTCAATATTTTTCTTTCCAATGAATAACCTGAATTAATTTCTTTAAGTATTGACTGAGTTGATCTCCTTGCTATCCAAAGTACTCTCAAAAGTCCTCTCTAGCACTACAATTCAAAAACATCAATTCTGTGACAGTTTTCCTTATTACTACCACTCTAGTATAAGTCCTCATTGTTATAAGATGAGCAATTAGAATAGTTTCTTGGGGCAGCTAGGTGGCATGGTGGATAGAGTGCCAGGTCTGGAGTCAGGAAAACTCTTCCTCAATTCAAATCTGGTTTCCCTTACTAGCCGTGTGACCCTGGGGAAGTCATTTAACCCTGTTTGTTTCAGTTGTCATCTATTAAAAGTGATGGAGAAGGAAATGACAAACCACTCAAGTATCTTTGCTAAGAAAGCCCCAAGTAGGGTCACAAAGAATTGAACAAAACTGAAATGACTGAACAACAAATAATTTCTTAACTTGTCTTCCTCCATTCTCTCCTTCTTTCAAACCATCTCTCACACCAGACCATTTTCTTTAATGAATCAATGAACAACCATTTCTTAGGTGTCAACCTTATGCTAGGCACTGTAGTATGTATAGGAAATAAACAAAAGGAAACCATCTTGGCTCTCAGAGCACTTCCATTTGATCAGGGAAGAAACCATGTCCATATATAAGCAAATGTGGCTCTGATATAGTGATATATATGTGGAACACCAAATTAGGTACTGAGAAATAAAGTTAAGAGAAAAGAAGGTTCTTCTAGTTTGGTAGTTAAATTAGAATCACATGGAAGAAAACTCCAACTCTAAATTATCTGCACTTGAGTCAAGAAGCAGTGAGGCAGTACAGTATATGGAGGTCTGAGTTAATATGTGACCTCAGACACTTAATGTTACCCTAGGCAAGTCACTTAATATCTGTCTCCTTCAGTTTCCTCATTCGTAAAATAGAGATAAAGCACATACTTCACAGGGTTTTGAGGACCAAAAGAGGTAGTATTTATAAAGCACTTAGCATAATGCCTCAGCACATAGTAGATACTTAAGCCCTCCCTTTCTCTCTGTTTTTCTTTCTTCCTCCCTCTCTCCCTTCCTTTCTTATATACTTCCTTTCTACACACATCTCTAATCATAGTGGTCATGGTATTTTTCTTGCTCAAAACCTTAAGATTACGGATCTTTTATTGAGTAAAATTTAGGGTTTTTAGCCTGGCACTCAAGGTCCTCTACATTCTGCTGCCACTCTCTTCCCAGACTCACAAAGCTACTGCCTACACAATGTACTCAGTTCTCCAGTCAAGCTGGAATACTCCTCATTCCACATTTTTCTACTCCCATGGTTATTTCCTAACCCCGAAAAGTATACACACATTATTCCCCTGATGAATTCCTTTCTATCCTTTAAAGCTGAACTCAAGTGGCATCTCTCACCTGAAACCTTCTCAAGTCTCCCAGCTAGTATTAACCTTGACCACTCTGGCAATCTCACCGCTTTGATTGTACCTCTGAGGCCTTTATAATGTATTTAGAATGGATCTAAGACTTCATCATTGTATTCTGATGTAGAAACTCCTTTCATCTATGCATATGGACAACTTAGAGCTGAGAAGTTACATGACTTGTCCAAGGTCACACAGCTAATATATATCAGAGGAAGGTTTTAGACTTAGGTCTCTTGACTCTTGAAGAAGACCAGCCTTCTTTCTATTACATTATGTTGCCTCTAGTATAATTCATCATTTTTATTAAAATTATTTGTCTAAATGTTTTAGCCTTATGAGAATATATCTTATGAGAATTGTATCTTAGCTAAATTTCACACGTCCCACAGCATCTAGATCAAAGTTCTATGAACTGTAAGTTTTAGTAAATATCTACAAAACTGGAATTTCACCAGAGACTAATGCTAGTCTAATGCTTGAATAGGAGTCTTCTTTACAGTATTCCTAAAAAGTGGCCAGAAAGCCATTTCTTGGGGTCCTCTTATCCTAGTGATAGTGAGCTTATTATTTCACATTGGTATGCTTTTGGAACTCTCAGTGAAAATGTACTTTGGGGCAACTCTAATTTTCAGAAGTTTTTCATTATACTGAACAAAAATCTGTCTCTAGCTTCCAGTTACTTTTCCTAGTTCTGCCCTCTGGAGCCAAGCAAAATGAATCTAATCCTTCTTTTAAATGACAGTCCCTCAAGTGCTTGAGGACAGAGATCATGCCCACTACTCCCTCCCTTACCAAATGTCTTCTTTTCTCAAACCTAATAAACATCTTGAAATTGTAAGGAAACATAAGGATCACTTAGTCCAACCTCCTGAATGTTACAGATAAATGATCAAGCTATTTCTTGAATGCAAATTATCAGAATCTTAATGCAGATTAAAAATTAGGGTCCAAGGTGAATAATTCTTTCAACATATCTAGGACATCTCAAAGTAAGGTCCTATGCTTTAGAGATGTCCCAAGCTGCTTCTGATCAGACAATGACCCAGGGAATCAATTGATCTGAGGATAAAAGAAGGAGAGGAAGTTATTTTTTGGCAAGTAGTGTCCTTTGCCCTGCCAAATCCTTCTGCTCATAACCATACTGTTAGATGCTTCTAGCCCTATTGCAAAGAGGTGAGCCTACTCCACCCAACCAGTTGAGCTACTCTTTTGATTATGGTAACCTAGTTCCAAAAAAGACCTGGGGTGGGAGGGTGGAGAATTGAAATGGAAGAAGAGGTAAATGAATGACACTGATGTAATTTGGGTCAATATCTGTAATTCCTAAATACAGACTAACCCTCCATCATAGCCCTTCTATCCAAGTTCTTTCCTGCAAAAGTACTCCAGGAAAGATTTAATCTAACTGTTCTTTTTGGAAGAAAATAATGAAAAAAAATCACGTCTGGGTTGCAATTGCTGCTCCCTCACTGAAAAGTATATGGCAAATAGAGTAATTATATCAGATTAAGCTATAATGTCTCTTTTTTCTCATGACATGGAAAACTATCTCATACATATCTTCAAGCAAAACAACTTTGGATCTAGAGCTATGATTTCAACTGGGTGGGGAACTCATGGCAATTGAAAAATCTCTCCACTGGTACAAAGCAGAACTTGAAACTTGGTCTTCCTGACTCCACGGTTGTTCCTCTACCCAGTACACTTAGAGGAGAATAACTTTCACTACTCTGTAGCTTTATAGCCAGACCTGACTTTGAGTCCTGGCTTTCATACGTTACTATGTGAACACAAGCAAGTCCCTTCCTCTCTCAGCCTCAATTAATGGCTTTTAAAATAAGACAGTTGAAATCAATAATTCTTAAGGTCTCTCTCTGGTCTGACATCTTTTAATTCCAAATCTAGAAAACAACATTCAAGAGAGTAAAATGGTTTTGAAGGAGCAAGTTTTTGAGGAGTCTTACTTCAATATTTTATTTCCTATATCTGTTATCAAGGGGAAAAGACATATTACATAGAGGCAACCAGGTGACTGGTAGAGTGCTGGGTCTGGAGTCAGGAAGATCTGAGTTCAAATCTCACCTGAGATACTTAATAACTGTGTGATCCAGGCCAGTAGCTTAACTTCTATCTGCCTCAGTTTCCTCAACTATAAAATGGGGGTAATAGTGTTACCTATTTCTCAGGACTGTTGTAAAGATCAAATGAGATAATATTTGTAAAGTGCTTAACATGGTACCTGTTAATGGTAATAATTAATTAACATGGTAATAGTTTGTTAATTGATGCTTATTCCCTTTCTTTCCTTTCCCTACCCACATATTAAGAATCTGTTAATACTACCCTTTCTTTAGTGTTATGTAGAGACTTTGAAAAAATACTCTAGAATCTACCGTGTAAGATAGCATTATTCTGGGATCCAACAACAGAACCACCAGAGAGAGGGAAGGTTATAAAAAAAAGGATAAGATAAGATAAGCTATAATGGAAAGAGTCACTTGTGACTTTCCTTGGTAAGTTACGAAATGAATGGAAATTCCTCTCAGCATGAAATTGGATCCTATAAATTTGTTAGGAGAGAAATTCATGGTCAGAACTAACAATGTGACCACACAGATGAGACAGTCTTAAAGCTGTGATATGTTTTATATATAAATAAAGTAATATATTTTAGAATTTTTCTACTCTTGAGCCATACTATTTTTCTATCATGAGCACAAAGTCTAAAAGGGAGATAAGATTAAATAGATTAAAAACAAGTCTTCATTGAAAAGAAACACATCCACTTTCTAAAAGCCTTCCTTCTGCTATGTGCTACTTTTCAATGATTCAAACCCTGAGTCAGCACAATGGGGAGAAAGAACAGCAGAATGAAGAGGAGGGAGAGAACACAGAAGGACCACTTGCTGGGTTTGGGCTGCGGAGAACACCTGGGGGGAGACTGGCTAACCATCTCAACATTTCTACCAGAGGTGCTGTCACCAGCAGTGGATGCTGGTGCTGCTTCTTGGATAAAACTGACTGTCATATTTCTTGAGTTTGCTGACATGCTGTGGGTAAGGACAGAGCAAAGGGGGAACCAGGCAAGGTGCGATTGTAAAGACAGGAAGCACAGACAGAACAGTTGGGGGTTCCTGCATGCATCTCTCTTCTTGTGTGTGTTCATGTTTTTAGTTCATCACTTTTTCTTGAGAATAGAGAATAAAAGTCCTAGTATATGTGTGCCTTTCTCATATTGCCCAAGAGATAACAAATCTGTACAGTTATCCCTTCCATATCATGGGGGTTAGGGACATGGCACCCCTGTGATCTGGAAAATCTGTAAAAATTTTTGGCCATCACTTCACACCAGAGAAGATGTCTGAATTTTTTCTTTTTCCCTTTGGGGTGTTTACCATATTAAAAGATAAAATATATTGATCTTATACAATACTACACATATATTGTATGCATTTCTGAGTTTCTAAACTTTTTCTGTGTCATCTTCTGACCTTCAAGTATCATCTGTGCCTTCTGCGAAACTCCCCCCAAATTTCCATTTAATTTCTTATGCCAACCCATAATATATCAAAAATGTGATGAAGAAAGTTGTGATGTGGAAAGGATACTGTACCTATAAGAAGGGACTGTGATAAAATAATGTGAATACTATATCTGTGAGAACACTTTCCGAACCACTCCCCCAAACCTAAAGATGTCACTCTGTCAATGACAGAAAGACTCTGGCAGCAAGAGGTCTGGGTTCCTGATCCTGGATCTTTAAGTTTAAAAAAAATGATATGTCATTTGGGTTATAGCAATTTCATGAGCCCATGAACATATTCAGGAATTTAAGAATGCAGCTAATATATAATGTATGATTTGGACTTTCCATTTGTACATATGAATACTTGAGTGAAGGATCCAATATATACAATTACTGTTCTGGGATTCTGACTTTCTTGCTAATGCTGTCAAGTGCCATCTGTTTCATTATTTTAAAACATAGTAGCATAAGAGAGTGACTAAAATGCTCATACTCTGACTCAGAAATATCACTGCTAACATAGATTTCAAGGAAGATAAAGATCAAAGGATTCCATATTAACCAAAATATTTATAGCAGCACTTTTTGTGTTAACAACAAACTATAAAAAAATGTAGACATCCATCTATTGAGGAATGTCAAAACAAATTGCAGTATAGAAATGTGATATAATATCACTGTACTATAAGAAACAATGAATAAGAAGAGTACAGAAGAGCATGGGAAGATTTATATTAACTGATGCAAAGTGAAGTAAGCTAAGTCAGGAAAACAACATACACAATGACTGCAATAATGGAAATGGAAAAAAACAAAACAAAATTTAAAAAGATAGTTGAACAGTATAATTACTGAATCTCACTCCAAAGAAGAGATAACAAAATTCACCTTCCTTCCCTCTTAACAACATTGGAGAGTCTATGGATTTGGAACATTATATATACTACCAGACTTTCTGGATTTGTCACTTAGTTTTTCCTTGAATTACTCCCCCCCCCTTTTATATCCTTGTTTGAAAGGGACTGCTCTGCCAAAAAAAGGGGGAAGGATATTTTTGGAAATGATGATATAAAAATAAAAGCTCTTTGTATGTATATATTTCATGTGTGTATGTATTTCTTTATTCCACAGCCTCTCAAGAGTATTTTATATTACTTGCCATATGCTACCTTATACTTACTCATAAAGAACTACTAAGAGTATCACCTAGTTTAGTGCTCCCCCCCATTTTACAGCCAAAGAAACAGAATATGAAAGAAAGGAAATGGTTTATTTTAAGGTCATACAAATTATAATTAGCATAGTCAAGATTCAAACCCAAGTTTTCTAACTGCATCTCTGAGCTTTATCTTTATCATTAGTAAAGGGAATAAGTTGGTCTTAATGACCCTTAGAATCCCTTCCAAGTCGAAATCTGTGAAACTATAACTCCCAGGGCTACCATATTTCCATTTAACACTTTTTATAGCGTTGTCTTCCTGAGGAGCAAATGAAAACAATCAGAGGTTGTTCCTTATTTCAAGTCATCACATGAGCAAATGCCCATGAACACAAAAAAGCATATCATGTTCCAGAAGACAGGAGAGCAAAATTGTCAGCTATTTTAGCACCTCAGTCATAATAAAAAAAACACATACAACTTCCTGTACTTCACAGCCAGAAGTAAGACTTTCTCATTGTAAGCTTTGTACGTCAGGTCTGACCCTGTCATTGCCCTGTTCAAAAATCTTCTATGGTTCCCTGTTGTCTCTCACAGTGGTCTCCCACATGGGAGCCAGGGCATGACCAAAGAAGCAAGTGATCAACCAAGGGGTGGAAAGCTGGGTCACATTCCTTCTTCCCTGCTCTAACCAATCTTAGGTCTTGTTTTCAGAATAACTACACCTAACTTTCACCCAGCATTCCCTGTTTTCTCACTCTACCTTCCTCTAGCCTCTATGAAAGAGCCCATCCTTCCCTCTTCAGAGCCAGATCCTAGGTCTACAGGGAAATTATTATCTAACATGGGAACCCACCAAAGCAATTACTGCAGATACCATTAGGAAAATTCATCCCTCCTCCAGGTCTTGCCCAGGCCAGTAACCCCTTTAGGGAAGGTTTTCATTCTCACAACAACCCTGGGAGATAGGTACTATAATTATCTTCATTTTACAGTTGTTGAAACTGAGGCAGACAGAAATTAAATGACTTACCCAGGGTCACATAGCTAAGAAGTATCCATGGCAGGATTCAAATTCAAGTCTTCCTGACCTCAGACCTAGTGCTCTATCTACTGTGTATCATTGCCTCTGATACGATTGTGTGATCAAAAGTATTTGGAGACCACTAGTCTCTAGAATAAAATACAAAGTTTTCAGCCTAGTATTTAATGTCTTCCACCATCTGATTCTAATCTATATTTCCAATCTTTATCTTATACTTGCCTTCCTAGACTATATTCTAGACTATTAGCTTCTTCTGAATCTTTTCCTCCCCTCTCCTAACTATACATTCACTCAGATTATTACTTATGATTGAAACACTCTACCACACACATCCTTTTCTCTTTCTATTCCTCTCAAACAAGTCTGTTGCCACCTCATCAATGAAGCCCTTGATGATAGTCCCAAACCTGAATTAACACACACACACACACACACACACACACACACACATTTTTCTAGACCTCATCTTAGCACTGTTTCCCCCTCCCAAACAATGTCTACCTTGTATCACATTTACTTGTCAAGAGTCTGATACTCTGGTTTTAGATGAGGAATTATTTGAGGAGAATAATTATACTGGGTTATTTTTAACCTGTGCATCCCCAGGGTTGAGTACCCAGTATGTGCTTAACAAATGTTTGTTAGATTTGGTAGTCTGACATGCTCTTCTAGCAATCTATGGAAATTAAGGAGAATAACAACTCTAAACTAAGATCATGTTAATGACTGTAATAAGAACCTTAATTTCCCCTACACACATTTAAATTAAGCAATAAGAAACTCTGGATGTGAAGAAACTTAAATAGAGGTGGAAATTTTTGTAAGATGATTGTTTTAAGTTACCTGGCTTCGTTTTTCTGGTAAATTTTCCCCATCTGCTTTAGTCCACTGATTATAGAATTTAACATTTGGGCCAAACTTCTTCATATAACCTGCAAAGGAACTGAAGGTAAGCTAGCAACTAGGAAATGTCTGGAAAGCCGTACTTGTTCTGCCTCTTCTAGGACAAGTAAGGAAAAGCCTTTTCCTTGTTCCATTTAGAATCACTAGAACTTTTAATTCATGTGGCAACCATTTATTTCCCATTAACTATCCCATTCAGTTTATAATCAGCTATTTCCTGCTCTCAAGTTTTGGGATGTTCTTTCCCAGTCGTCTGGCTCTGGCTATTCTAAGCCCATTTTATTGACTGTCTATACCTCTAGCAGAAAGAAGGTAACAGAAAGGAAAAGGTCAATGGAGTGGGATTTGTCTTTCCTTCTCCAAGAGGATAATGACACCAGGGAGATGATGACATGACTTGCAATTGACTTTGGTTTGAGGGAGGGAGGACTGTGTAGTCACCAGCCTCACCTTCTCTTCCAGAGGCATCTGGGTCTGGTGGTCAGATATAAATCAGAACAACTGGGGATGGCCCAGGATGCAATGGGAGACCTTGGCCCTTTTAAGCCAATTCAGAGCCTCACATTAAATGACTAGAGGCATTTTTGTGGACAAAAGCCATGAATCTTTCCTAATGGTCTATCCCAGATACATTTTTTTTTCTTCTGAGTTGGCCAATATTTAATCATTAGTCAAGTGCTGATTCACAGATGGATGCTACATAAATAGATGTTTTAAGGGAAAACAGAAAAAAGAAGCAAATTAACATGAATCTTGCATATTCTATGCATTTTCTGTGATTTGGGTGGGATCTAGTTCCAGTCTTTGCTCCATTATTTTGAGTGGATCCCAAGAGATGATTAGGTTTGAAATCTCTTCCTAATTCAACCTTAGTTCCAGTTCCTGAATTCAGCTCTCCTTAATTCACCATGACCAAATCCCTTTAGCATGAGAGAATATATAATGTTAAAGCTAGAAGAAGTTTGAAGGACAACACAACTCTCTCATTTTCAGAAGAGGTCTAAAGATCTTGCTTGTCCTTTGTAGCCTCAAGAACCTGATCTAGAAGGCAATCTAGTAGCCTGATAGAGGAACAGAATGTCTCAGTAAAATTCCCTTTAATATGTGTGTATGTGTGTGTGTGCATACACACATTATACACACACACACACACATATAGTAATGGCAAGCAAAGAAGTACTTAGCACCTTGTTTCACCTATTTAATTATTTAGCACTTTGTTTCAGTTCAAGTTCTTTTGAGCCTTGCCCGTGATTATATCAAGTCTTTGTTAAGAAACAGAACTCATGAAACTCACAATGGGAGGAAATTGCTGATGCAACAGGAAGGGGTGGAACAGGGAGGAGCTAATGACCAGATAAAAAGCTGAGCACAAGCTGGGAGAGAGTAGACGTGAGAAGGAAACACTTGTGGTGGCAGAATTGAAAAGGAAAAAGACTGTGGTATCCTGGCACTCTGTTTGTTCTGTCTGTGTTGATTTGTGTTTGTAATACTTTGTACAGAAGCCTTGGGACCTTACTGGAAGCCCTGAAAGAGGATTTTCTTGTTGTCTGTTTACAAAAGTCTTGGAGGAGGGTTTCAGAGGTCCTGGGACTATACTGATGATTTGTGTTGAGTTCTCAGACTTTATTTGTGGGTCTGTGTTGATTTCACAAGCAAAAAGTGAATGGATGATGGTACCAGCAACGTGCATGAATGTTGTTTCAGCTCTGTTAAGCTTTGTCTTCCCAGAAACAGAAACCATGAAGGACTTGAGGTGGACCGGACACTGTAAGCTTCAATATGCAATGGGAACTGGATGAAGAACTGGACGAGGAACTGGACAATGAGCTGGACAAAGAGCTGAGTGCTGCCTACCTTTTAATCCAGGTGACAGTTGGGTAAATTCAGGCAAAAGCTGGGATCATAGAAGAGGAACCATGGAATCTGAGAGCCATCCTCAAGTCAAGATAAAAAGATCTTTCCTTGGGTACTTAATGCTGACTGAGAAGATCATGATTTATTGTGGCCTAGGGATAGGAGAACTTTGTCCTCTATACTTTGTACCTCTTAAGGATGATTGGAAACTAATCTCCAATCAAGAAGAAAGAAGATTTTTTGACTGAGAGATTAAGACAATGTGACCTAGGGGTGGAGAACTTTGACCTTCATACTGTGTGTCCCTTAAGGAGACTTGCTCCTTAAGGATGATTGTATTAAGGACTCACTGAATGGTATCCTTTATTTAAAATTATGTGGCCACTTTGGTGAAAACTATGTGGCCACTTTAGTGATAAGTTGTTATGCTATAACATTGTGAATTCTGTAGTTTTGATTCTGTGAATGTTTTGCTTTAGTTTACTGCTGAATAGAGAGTCCATTATACTATGTAATCAGAATCTTAAATCTGTTCACAGCAGCAGTCCTCTGGAGAGCTGCCTGCACTTGTCTTTACATGTGTGTGTATATATATATATATATACACACACACACACACACACACACACATATATATGTGTATATATATACACACATACACATATACATATCTATGTAGATACATATATACAATATCTAAATATATACATACTGGATCTGTATATGTGTGTCTGTGTATATATATGTATTTATATGTATATATACATGCACACATATACACACATACATACATTATATATATATATATATATACATATATATACACACACATATACATATAGTGTGTCCCTCTGAGATCACCTCCAATTTATCCAATATGAATCTTGTCTATTTGTCTATTACATACTGTCTCCCCATTAAACAGTAAGCTCCTAAAGAAAAGGTTTGTCTTTTGCCTTTCTTTGTATCCTTAGCTCTTAGCAATGTTTGGAACATAAGGTGCTTAATGAATGATAGTTAACTGTCTAAATTTCTGTCCCCCCCATCCAAACTTCCTTATTTCTTCTGAAGACACCACCAGCCTCCTCTTCATTGTTGGGAAATTAAATCTACCTTATCAATTAAAAACACATGCACTGGTATTCTAGCACCAGGTTCCTATAGACCTTCAGGTTGTCAGCTCCTTCAAAGAACTCATTTGTAGCAACTAGGACTATGTGGAATCATGAACTTAGTAAATGCTTCTTTATAAGGACAATGAGGAATGGGCAGGCACCGAAGTCGTCATTTTATTCCCAGATATAGGGGCAACAGACATCAGGCATCTCACATGGCCAGCAAGAGCCAAGTGGCTTTGCAAGTGGCACAGTTGCTGGAGCGGTGTTGTGAGTAGGTAATTAAGTTCCCTGACAGTTATACTTTTTGAAAGCTCCCACTGGGTTGCAAATCTGTCCTTATGTAGCAGCCTTGCCTTTACTATTAGGCAGCCAAGAGCAAGGAAAAAAATATTGATGAAGTAACATCTATCTGCATATCCTTTTCTAAAAAATAGAGTGAACAAATTCCAAACAGTTAATTTCTTATCAGAAATTATCCCATAATTAATATCCCATATGTTACCCTGTAACAAAAATGGTGTAGAATTGAGCTGAGCAAGCTAAGAAAACCCCTTTCTAACACCTAACCACACTAGGAATCGGTCACAGTGAAAATTATCTTTAAGAAGTTTAAAGACCATGAAAGGCAGCAGGTTTTGAAACAAATCGCTTACTTAGAAGACAGTAATTCTCTCCTAAGGAGTCTGCAATAGGTGTTAGTTCAGATTTGGGGCCTTCAGTGGTGGGTGATGCACAAATGGTCTGTGAGTTTGTTTTCCCTTCTTTCCTATTCCTTTGAAGGAAAGCCTAATAAAGAACGTGAAACTGAATAAAAACAGCCTCAAGGAAAGGCAGTTGGTGCACAATGGAGAAGCGCCCAGGGCCACACATCAAAGGACACGAGTTCAAATTCAGCCTCTACTGCTCACTCATTGCATAATCTTACAAGGCACCTCACCTTTCTAAGCTTCCTAAGTCCCACATATGTGAAATGGGAGCAATAATACATGGACTACCTATCTGATGAGGTTTCTATGAGGATAGTGTGTGTGTGAATATACATGTACATATATGTGCATACACACATGTGTAATAAGCATATATGCATGGGAATGAAGAAATACTTAATGTGCATATGTACATAACCATGTGTGAATTGTTTATTTATGTTATATGTAATGCATTATGTGATTCCTATCATATATGAATATATGCGCATATACATAAACATATAGCTATACATTGATGATGATGATAATGATGATGATGATGACAGGTAAGTGACAGAGTGGGCAAGAGTATTAGATGTAGAGTCAGGAAGAACTGAGCTTGAATCTTCCCCTCAAATACTATCCCCTGGGCAAGTCATTTAACCTCTCTGCCTCAGTTTCCTAATCTGTAAAATGAGGATGTTGGACTCAATGATTTCCAATGTACCTTAAAGCTGAAAACTGCACTGAGGTTTGGGAGGGACTATATATCATGTATATAATATATAATAATACTATATAGTCATATATAATGTATCATGTCAAAATTTCATGTTATGTAAGTCCCCCCAACCTGAGTGCAATTGTATATACACATACATATATGCGTGTGTGTCTATATTTACATAAATGCATACAAGTATTTGCATGCACACAGAAATTTGTCCATACATACATACATACTTACGATTCATAGAGCATTTTAAGATTTGTAAAGCACTTTACAAATATTATTTCATTTTTGTCCTCACAATGTTCCTGAGAGTTAGGGGCTATTACTATCCCCATTTCACAGATGACAAAAATAAAGTTAAGAGAACCGATCTGTCCTGAGTCACAGAATGTCTAAGGGAGGATTTGAACTCAGATCTCCCTTACTCTGGGTCCAGTGCTTTCCTTGTGGCTCTTATGAATCCATGTGCTTGTGTCAGTGCAGTTCCACAACACAAATTCCAAGACAAAAGTTTCCCCAAAAGTGATCTTTTCATGACTTAGCAGAAAGAGAACTCAATCTGTAGTCAGCAGATCTGGGTTGGAAGCCCAGCTCTGCTACATCTTACCTAGGTGACCTTGAGAAATTCCTTTGGCCGACAAGCATGTCTTGATCATTTTCTACTGGAGCTTAACTGTGCTAAGCACTCAGAATACCAAAAAAAAAAAAAAACTTCAAAAAACTAAAAACCATGTTCCTTGCCCTCAATGAGCTCATATTCTAATGGGGGAGGGGGGCAACTTGCTAATAACTGTATTCATGGAAAACATATGCAATTCAAATAGAAGGCAATCCCAGAGCAAAACCACTAGCAGTAGGAAAGTTCTGCAGAAGGTAGGATTTGAGCTGAGTCTTGTGGAAAGCTTAGAAAAACAAAAGGCAGACAGAAGTGAGGAGAGAATTCCAGTCTAGGAGGCAGCTAGTGCAAACTACCAGAATCAGGAGATGGAGTGCTCTAAGTGAGGAATAGGAGGTAAGCCATTTAACTGGACCAGGGATGGGGAACCTGCAGCCTCAAGGCCACATGTGGCTCTCTAGATCCTCAAGTGCAGCCCTTTGAATCCAGTTTGAACTGGGCTATACAGTGAGTACCTAGCAGGCCATATGAGGCCCCGAGGCTGCAGGCTCCCCACCCCTGAACTAGACACGAAGATTAAGTAGAAGGTAACAAGGTTTAAGAAGACTTATAAGGTCAGAAGGGGCCAGGCTGTGAAGGGCTTAAAACGAAAAATGGAGAATTTTGTTTAATCTGGGAAGTAATAGAAGGCCACTGCAGTTAGTTGAGTAGAGGAGACATGACATGATCAGACCTACACTTTATGAAAATCACTTTCACAGCTAAGGGAAGGATGGATTAGAGTTGAGACTTGAGGCAGGGAGACTAATTTATAACGGTATTGTAACAGTCTAGGTGAAAGGTAACAAGAGTCTGTACTAGGGTTGGTGGTCTTGTGAATGGAAAGGATAAGATTTAGTAATAGAATGGAAGTGTGGGGTGCGTGAGAACGAGAAGTTGAGGGTGACACTTTGCATACCTGGGCTGACTGGAAGGATAGTGGTACTATGAGTATAATAAGGAAGTTGGGAAAAGGGGAGAGTTTGAAAGGAAAGATCATGATTTCTGTTTTGGACATTTTTAGTATGAGATGCCTGAAGGAAATAAAAATTTAAGATGTCCAAATGGCTAGAAAACCAGAGAGGTGTTGGAAGAGGGCATAAAAGGGAACAGATTGTGGGAGGGGTCTTACAGTGGGATCAATGTTCTGGGCTGGGGGGTAGGGACAAAAAGGGGAGAAAACTTGTAACTCAAAACCTTGTGGAAATGAATGATGTAACCAAGAAAATAAATTAAAATTAAATATTTAAAAAAAAAAGAATAAATCACCTACTGATAGTTGTGGGGAAAAAAAAAAGATGTCCAAATGGCATTTGGTGGTGTGGGCCTAAAAGCTTAGGAAGGAGACTAAGGTTAGAAGTCACTTTTCTTCTCTGTTTCCCTATCTGTAAAATTATAAGGTTGAGTTCAAGGACCTCTAAAGTTCCTTTCATTTCTAAATTCTGTCAGTGAAAATGAGTGTCATTTGTTTTTAAAACATCTTACAAATGAGTGAACTTTTGGGGGCTTTGAAAAGTACATTAACTGCTTCCATACTTAAAATCTGGACATAACTCAACCCACAGGGAACAGAATGCATTGCATTCACCTGGTGCAACTTCTTTTTTGTTGACCAATAATTCTGAGAAAATCAGAAATGAAATTCAGTGCTGTGAGATCACAAGGACTCTGCCTAACCTCTGGAGTGTGAAACTGAGCTTTCCAGGAGGGGCTCTCCTTAATACCTTGCTAAGAACTCAGGCACAGTCTATATTCAAGTGCCATCTGCAATAAATATCTTCTTTTTTTTTTAATGTTGTCTAGATCCCATTTTCTGTATTTTTTCCAGACATTAAAAAAGACAACTATGAAAATTTTCTTTAGGGCATTTTGGATTAAGTCAAATTGCTTCATAGAAAACCCAGAGATTGCCCCTTCACACACACAAAAAGCCTTACCTTGGATGATCTTTTATTTTAAATTATTGATACTCATAAATGGCTTAAATGAAATAGGAACAAATAGGCAATGTAATACTGAAGGATTTTCACCTAAAATACTTATCCCCTACAAGACAGAGATCCTCAAAATGAATGACAAAACAATCTGCTGTAGTAGGTGAGGGGAACAAAACAACTCACAAAGAAAATGTTTTTCCACTACCAGCAGGTTAAAAGAAAGCAGCAAACCTGCACAATCAGACTTGCTTCCTAAATCATTTTCCAAGCAGGCTCATGAGCAGTAAGTAAGATTTAAAAGGAGAATTTAAGAGTTTAATTTGAACTATGTCCAAAGAAAACCAGGTAGTAAATGATGATTTAGAAAGGCAGCTTTACACAGTTGAAAGAACACTGGATGTTAATGCTCTTGACCTCAGGGTCATGGATTCTATTCCAAACTCTGCCACTTGTTAAATAAGTGACCCTGAGCAAGTGAATTCCTCTCTCTCAGCCTCAGTTTGCCCATGTGCAAATAGTCACTAAGATTCTTGGTAGCTAGGTGGCACAGTGGATAAAATGTAGGACTTGGATTCAAGAAGTGCTGAATTTGAATTCTGCCTCAGGTACTTACTAGATGTGTGACCCTGGGCAAATCACTTAACTTCTTTTAAGTTCAGTTTCCTTATCTGTAAGGATAATAATAGTACTTATATCAATCACAGTGTTGTAAGGGTCAGATGAGTTAACATATATAAAGTTTGCTTTGCTAACCTTAAACTGCTCTTTACATGCTAGGTACCAATAATTAATTATTATTATTATTATCGTTTTTAATTGTAATATGTCATTCTAGAGACGGATCAGTATACATAGTGAGAATCTTATTTATGGGTAGTCCTATTTTTATCATCTTTGGCAGAAATATTGATAGATATTAGAAAGGTCATGTAAGAAATGGCTATTTTTCATGGAAAGGCTAACTGACATTTTGTTGACATGGTTTGTCCCATTATTATTGAGACCTATATTCATTTATAAAATAGGTAACGAATTCTGACAACCAAACCATAATTATATTAATTCAGTCTCTACCTCAACAACATGTCACTCTGAATAGGCTGGTCTGTTCCTCTTATAATTCCTATGATTCTAGGAGGTAACCATGTGAATATGATAGCTTTTCAAAACAACTCCCTAGAAAGTCATTCTTTTACAGTAACCTGCTCCTGGGTACCAAAGTACCTTTCTAACACTTCTTTTTCTGCTTTGGTAAACTAGAAAATCTTGCAATATGTTCCACAGTTATTTTTAAATTATGTTTTTTGTTCATTGGGACAAAGAAAACAATGGAGTTCAGAAAATGGAGAGTATTTTTCTTTTTTTCTTTACTCTCACCTTTAATGAAGCTAAGGCCCTCCAAGTATTCCTATCATTCCTATCTTCATTCCTATGAAGATTCTAGAAACAGAGAAGCAGGTCCACAAAGCCTAAAGTGGGAAGATGACAAGAATCTGATGCAAGCTAACATGGAGCTAGCCCTAATTTTTTTTCAGTCAATGCCTATTGGTTTAAAAATGTCTTTGTTTGGAAATTCTTCTCAGTAGAGTTAAAGCTCTATTATTTGAAAGCATGTAGAGAAGGAAGTCTTGATACTCTATTAGACAGTACACACAATTTTAATTTTTTCATAATCACCCTAAAATATTTCATTTTTTGAAGGGGGGGTGTAGAGATAGGCACTCTCTTTTTTTCTAGATTCCTTTGTAACAGTGTATGTAACCATACTAATAAAATATATGCACACATATAAATTATTCATCTTTATTTTGACAGATATTCCAAATGTGTGCTTTTGACCTTCAAGCTGAGCAGCTAAAGAATATAGAAAAATCCCACTTGACCTCAGAAATGAAAGGTTAGAAACCCATGGATTATCAACTGCACATGTAGTGTTTCTAAAATAACTCATCTGAAACAAAAGCCAATATTATTCATTGCAGCTGAAAACAAAGGACCCAAACAACACATGACCAACAACTAGTGTTTAAATGTCTCACATTCACTTTAATCAGGTACTTGTGGGCAGATCTATTTGCAGTTTAAAGGCACACTTCCAATTTAACCCTTGGGCTATACTGTGCTTTCAGGCCACATGGGTAGTAAGGCACATTTGGTACTTTCAGATAATCTTCACTGCAAGACTCAATTACATACTGTATATCACTGATTCATGAATCGGAAATCATCTTCTAAATGTTCTACTTCTCTGAAAGACAGAAAGTACTAGGCTCTCTAAATGGAATACATATTTCAAAAGCTGATGGTACTAGTTCCTTATTTTAATACTCTTTAGTACAAAGATGGATAATCTGAAATCCAATGAATATGATTGTAATTTGGAGTGAATTCTTCTAAAAAGAACCTGCTAATGGACAAATAAGAAAAATTTGCAAAAATTGAAATTTTATAATTCTAATAGCCTTTACATCACAATAGAATCCACTCTATATAGCTTAAAACTGCATTGCCTTTTGTATTAGCCTTTATATCAGTTGTGAATTAACTACCATTGCTAAGTTTGCAATATTAAATGTAAACACACAAAAAAGAAAATATGGTGATAGTACATTTATTTTAAGGTAGGCAAATATGTACAAATTATCAACTCTATGCAGAATACAGTATGAGTGGCTAGGTGAAATACAAAACTTAAATAACATATGGTCCCTATGTTCAAGGAACTTATAGTCCAGTTTGATGGTTAAGATAGATAGATAGATAGACAGACAGACAGAGATAGATAGATAGATAGTTATAGTAAGTTATTTTACATGGTTAATTCATTAGTTATCTATAGAACAAAGGGCTACACAAAGCCCAAGGACGATCATTACAGATGAAGAATCAAAGATGACTTTATGGAGAAAGAGGTAGTATTTGAGTGTGTCTTTAAAAGCTGGGTAGGAATTCAACACTGATATCTGTGCCAACAAACATCAAAAAAGTATCTTTAACTTATATTTTGCTTGAATTTTCATAACCATTAAGTACCATATGGTGTCCCCCCCACCCCCATCACCATTACTTCCAGAAATACTTCATATGGGGATTTTATGGATCAATTACTTACTATTGGTTTTTGATGTGATTACCAAAAATTGTCACTGCATGTGGCCATATTTTAAAGTATGTGGCTATTTTTAAAGTGAGCTAAAATTACTGATGGAAAATTCAGAAATCAATTCAAACAACAGTTATTTCAACACATACCCACAGGAAAAGATTTGAGTGAATTTTTCATCACACCCAGAAATCAATAATTTGGCACCCGGTTAAACAAAAAGAAAACAAGAATTCCAGGGTCTCTGCTTCATTTCTCATTGTTGAAACACAGGTACTCCTGGCACTGAGTTTCAAGAGATTCCCCTCTATGCTGACATCAAGTGCATAGGTAGGCTGGGAGGTGAGCGTTAAGACTCTTTAAGAACTCTTCATGACTAAGACAGATTTTCTACCAGATGTTACTCAGACTTTATTCATAATAAAAGAGCTTTGGGAAAAGAACTGATACCAAAAGCTCTCATGATGAAACTTATCAACTGAAAAAATCATTTCCCTAATGCAAATGTATCCCTTTTAATTAGTGCCTATCAGAGTGGCAGTGATAGATGCTGGTGCTCTAGAAATGAACAAACTCTAGTCAGCACCAAGGTCAGCATAAACTCACATGAAAAGAAAACAACAACAACAAAAAAAACCCCACAACATCAAATTGTTGATTACAGTTATCTCTTTTATCTAATTACATCAGGACTTTTCCCATTGTGATTTCAATATTTTGTAAAATGGCATAAGAAATTAAATGGGAATTTGGGGGTGGAGTTTTGTGGAAGTTGCAGACAACATGTGAAGAGCAGTATATGACACAGAGCCTATGACTTAACCCAAATTTTATAATAAGATACTGTCAACACCTCATAAAAGAAAAAAAAACTCAAAAGACTTCTCTAATATGAAGGGAGGATCAAAATATTTTAAGCAAATTTTCTGGATCATGAGAACATGTGTGCCCCTAGCCCCTGTGATGTGGAAAGGATAATTGTACAGTAATGGAACTGGCCTTAAGAAATCACCCAATCTAACTCTTCAGACCCTTTCCCAGGACTAAGCCACACAAACATGAATTAAGCAATTTTATAAGTGTTTAAGTGCAGCTAAGTTTAACAGGCAGCTAGGTGATGCAATGGCTAGAGATTGGGGACTGAAGTCAGGAAGACTCATCATTGTGAGTTCAAAGCTGGACTCAGACACTTACTAGCTGTGTGACCCTATGTGTCCCTGGGCAAGTCACTTCACCCTGTTTGCATTAGTTTCCTTATCTGTAAAAAAAAAAGTTGGAGAAGGAAATGACAAACTATTCTCATATCTCTGACAAGAAAATCCCTGAAATGACTGAACAACAACAAAAATGGATGTTTAAAAGTAAAATTTCAAAAAAAGCTCCAATTCAGGCATGGATGGTCCCAGAGAGGAATATATCTGAGTTTTCTAACTATAGGATATACACCAAACAAATGAATGATAAGGGAATTCAGAAAGTAAGCTTAATCAAGAAACTTCAGTAAAAGCAATCCACTAAAGTAAAATCCCCAGTGTGGGAGCTGGAAGGGACCTAATAAATGGGACACAATGTCACTGTTGAAAAGGGCCTTAGAAGTTAGATCAAGTACGGATTAGACCAGATGATCTCTTTAGACCCTTCCAAGTCTATGATTCTTTAACACAGGATATCAGAGAGGGAGAGAACTCAAAATACAAAATGCTATCTATATGTGTCAGAGCTTAATTGGCCCTCAGAAGACAGTGATAATGATGACAAGGATCACATTGGGAAGTAATTTTTGTTTGGGCTGATTTGCCCATCTGTAAAATGGGGTGGGGGATGGCCTGGATATCTAATGTCCTTTTCTGTTCTGATGTTGAATAAGCCATCAGTTCAGTTCAAATGCCATCATTTGCTGATGAGAAAATTGAAGATCAAAGATCAGAAGAGACTAAAGCATCTGTGACTCACACAGTTAGTGGAAGAAGTGTGTGTGTGTGTGGGGGAGGTGTTAAAAGACAATCTTCTTGCTGGAAATAACATCTACTAACACGTGCTACTTTTGGACAGTGATTTTCACACACTATGATTTTTGCTTACAACTAGATGGTGAAGGGGATAGAGGGCAGTCCTGGCATTCAAAAGGCTCACCTTCTTGTAGTCTGGCCTTAGACACTTGCTGGCTGTTCGACCCTATGCAAGTCACTTAGCCCTGTTTGCCTCTGTTTCCTCATCTGTAAAATGAGCTGGAGAAGGAAATGGCAAGCCACTCTAGTATCTTTGCCAAGAAAACCTCATATGGGGTCATGAAGAGTTGGACATGACTGAAAGGACTCAACATCAACAACAACAAGCAGTCTAAAGCCTCAAGATCCACATGTATTTTGATCATAACCAAACTAAAAGTATCTTCTGGAGAGTTGCATTAAGTTCTGCACACTACATTTTAGGACGAACATTTATAAGAAGGAGTATATCATGAGAACAAGGATGTTGAAGGGATATGAGCATATCACACATGTTGGACCCAGGGCCCTCACCTGGACTTGAACAATATGCTCACCTGAAATTAAGTTCCCTGAATGTTACTGTCCAAAAAGACCTCAGCCCTTTCAATGCATATGTAGTTTGGTTCATCACAGTCTAAATGATTGGGAAATTTATGGCCTTAAAGTACATGTGTTTACTGAAAGCAATAGGATTCTTTTAGAGAGAAACAGTAGGGCAGCATAGTATACATAGGGTTGGCTTTGGAATCAGGAAGATGTGGCCTCGAGTCCTTCCTCTTAAAAACAAAGCCTATATACACTTAGCCTTTCATCTCCCCAAGGCAATGAAGAAGATAAGTTACAGAGATGAGTTATTTATCTGCATCTGATGACTTGATTGCCTCACCTATCACCTCTTCCTGGTCCCAAATCTACTATGAAGATTAGCTGAATACACTTGAGATGTTTAGCCTAGAAAAAAAATTTTAGAGGGAAGAGAGAAATAATCTTAAAATATTTGAGGAGTTTTCATCAGAAAAATGAATTCTATATATTCTGTCTAGAAGGCATAACTAGAAACAATGACCAGAAGATATGGGAGTCAGATTTTAACGTGATAAATAGATTCTCTAATAAGTTAGAAGTGCCCCGTAATGTCAGCAGCTGCCTCCTGACCTCACTGGACTTCTATTTCAAGTGAAGGCTGGATGACTAATGTGTGATATTTTAGATAAACTCAGGCTTCTTTCTAATAGATGTTACTGGATGAGCTTGAAGCACACTCAATTCTAATATTCCATCATTGTATGATTGTTCCCCCAAAGCCCAAAGTCATGAAAAAAGTAAAAGATATAGAAAAATAGAGCAAATGAAACCTCCAAGCTATATATATAGGGAACTAGAGATTTTGTCCTAGAGGGCAGCTGGGTAGCCTCTGCAGAAGGTTGGATTTCTTAGGGACAAAAGCCTAGGTTTTTAGTAAAATTATTAGGAAAACATAAATTCCAAGATATTAACTAGGGTTAAATAGAATGTAGCCAAACATTTCCCCACCCATTTACAGATTTTGAAAAGTATATTTTCCCTCCCTAAAGGCAAATCTAAGCAGTGTTTGTTCACTTATCATTCTCAATTGTGGTTTCTAAAGAGGAAGCTGAGCTATTTTAACATCTATCAGAGTAGTAGCTCCAAGAAGATGGAGAAGAATACTGCTTGTTCTCTCAATACAGGATCCTGGGATGTATTAGGTTTGTAACAAAGTTTTACTAAGGCTAGAGACATGTTTTCAAGGTGACTGTGGACACTGGCCACAGTTACCTAAATCCAATAAAACAAAATATATAATTAAAAGGATAGTCTGATTCCCTTCTGTTTTTAACCTTTACAAATTAAAATACTGGCAATAGATATATATGTATATACATGTATATGTATATATATGTACATGTATATATACACATATATGAAAATATAACATTTATAGCACAGTTTTAGAAGTAGAAAAGAATAAAACAAAACCAACAACAACCCCACAAACCCTGGAAATAATGTGTATGCCAATAAATTAGGAAATGGCTTACAAATCAGGGTATATGGTTGTAATGAAATATATTTTGCCATACAAAATGATAAATATGAAATATTAATAAAACGTAGGAAGACTTATAAGAACTGAAACAGAGTGAGGTGAACTGAGTCAGGACAGTAATATGTACAATGGCTTTAATAATATAAATGAAAAAAACATTAAAGCCAGGTTGAACCCTGAGTAATTATAATGACTAATCTTTGCCCATGAAAAGAGATTTTAAAAAATTCACCTACCTCCTTTCCATAGAGAGGTGGGGAACAATAAGGATGCGATATTACATTTAGATTAATAGCAAACATTTTATCAATCACTTTTGCTTAACTTTTTCTTTGTTATGAGGGAAAAATAAGTGGGTGAGAGGGAATGCTGCAATATGAAAGCAAAAATCATCAATAATTATATTTTTAAAACCCTAAGACCCAATTCTGTTATTTATCACCTACTGATTCTTGTTGGGGAAGATTTATTGGGTTCAACTGTGGTCTTATACAATATCTTCTCATCAGTTAATTTTCTGGAAACTTTTGCACTACCATGTCGATAAGTATTTATGTGATTAATTCTACTATGTGCCAAGCACTGTGCTAACAAGAGGCATTTCTAAAGGCTTTCCTCACAGCCTGAAAGTTCAGTGAACAAACAGGACACACTAAAGTCCCTGATGCAAAAAAATAACTTGTAGATGTCAAATCAGATCTTCTGGGATTGAATTTTGTTGACTAAGTAAAAGTAAACCAACCTACTCAATAGAAATTCACAAAATGTCCTGAGTACCACAGGACTTAGTGAAATGTTAGAAGCTTCTGGAAGAACCTTGTCTTAGAATTATCCATGCATAATTTGGGTTCTAGAACCAGTGAGAAAGCCCCATGAGGACAATCAAAGCAGTTCACACAGGAGAGGTATGGCATGCTACCAATGTGTTTTAGATTAGCTGAGCGACAGCACAGCTCTAGTCCTTGCATTCCATTGCTATTTTAATGAGCACAAAATTAAATTTTAAAACAGATTGCTTATACTTTCAAATGTGCTATTTCATTTTGCTATTTTGAGTAAAAGAAAATCATTCAGGTTCTGTGCAATTCCATTATCTAGAAAGACATAACTCTGAGCTATAGGGGAAAGGATGCACTGTATCCCAGATCCACCTCTAACTAGCTACAAGGGGATTGAAACCAGGCCTGTGGTTTCATTGATTCCGGGAACAGACAGGTGAGAAAATTCTCTTTACCAATGCAGGCCAGCTCCTTCTTAACAGCTTACAGCCTTAGATGCCTAGAACATTTAAAGTGATTTGTCTGGAGTATGTGTCTGAGGTCGAATACAGATCTTCTTGGCTTTGAGTACAGTTATCTATCCATTATGCTGTCCAACCTAACCACAGATCTATCACTTCCCCTCTTCTCTTTCTGTTTTCTCAACAGTAGAATTAAGGTACTAATTTTTAAAATCTCTTTCAATCAATTAACCTACCTACAAACTCATATATTCTCTATCATTATCATGAAGATATGTCATGTGAATAAACAGTAACATTATCTCTGGAAGCTGAAATACAATTAATCTCTGAATTCCAAGAATTAAGAACTACAAGAAAACCGAGATTTGTTTATTATTCACCAACAAATACCCTTTGAAGTAATTTCTTACATCAATATTTTAATCAATTGATTTTTTAAAAAATGTCTACTATGTGCCAGGCCCTGCACTAGGCTTTCTCTTATTACTCTTTTCTTTAAAAAAAAACAACACTTTGAGGTTATTTTGAAGGATGACAGAATCATGGGATCTTAAAGTTAGATGAAGCCTCTGAGGTCATCAGATCCAACTTCAATTAGCACAGAATCATGAGTTTAGAGTTGGAAGGGACTTTAGGGGCCATCTAGTCTAACCCCTTCATTTTCCAAAGAACAAAACTAAGGCCAAGATGGGTTAAGGGACTTATTCAAGGTCCCACAGGTATTAAGGGTTAAGAAGGATCTAAAGTCAAGTCTCTGTGACTCCAAAACCAGAATTCCATCCATACCATCTAGCTGCTTAATTATTAGAAGCAAGACAGTACCTGCTCTTGAGGAGCTTACAATCTAATAGAAGAACTTATCTTTGGAAAATAGTCTACTTCCTCCTCAGAGAATCCTCTTTATTTCTCTTCAGGAAGAGATTTGTGTTTATTCCTAAATTCAAAGTGTTTAGTTATCCCATTGCCCTTTCTTCTTTGTATCATAATCTTTTGTGCCCCCCCCCAAAAGCCTAACTCCTGACATAAACCAAATTCCTCTTCGCCTCTTTTTCTTTGTTTTTAAACATCAAAGGCTTTTTCAATTGTATGTTTTTAAGAGTTTCATTCTTCTTCATAACCTGGAGAGCAAAGAGGCTCTCTTCAAATCCTTTCATTTTCTTTTCTAGGAGACCAGCCTGTATTTGAGCCTAGATTTTAATTCCTTGGCCATATAAGAAAGACAAACATCATTTACTCATGCAGGACACTGAAAATTTCCTTCTTTCTCCATACTTCCTGCAAGATTTGAATATTGTGTCATCATTCCTAATAGCTTATGGCTAATGAATGAAAACCATAAAAGTGTGCTGACTTCACTTACACCCAGATACATACTTTCTGGCTATAGTTAGGCCCCTAAGCAAATTGGATAATTCTCTCCATCACCTCCATAACAATAAAAGCAGGTGATACCATGGGGAGTACTGGTTTTGAAAGATCATCTGAATATAAATCCTAGCAAAGCCTATTCAACATTAGCCCTGTCTCTTAATGTCTCTGGGCTTGTTTCCTCATCCGTAAAATTAAACATTAAACGAGATGATCTCCAAGGTTCCTGTGATATAATTAGCATAGTGTGGAGTTAGCTTAAACAATTGTTAGCCTTCCTGTGCCTCAGTCCCACCCTATCCTTCATTCTTGTTAGGCAACTATGACTCCTGCACTTTACTGATATCAAGGCCATCAAGCAGCATTTTCCTTTCATCAGTTGTGGATAATGTCTACACCAAAGTAGATGTGAACCCCTTTCTCACCTCAGCAAGTAATTTTCATCATTTAAAAGTAGCCAAAGAAATCCATCAAGTGATAAAACTTCTGGTGATGGCATATAGTTCAATGAGTCCTTAGACAGTTGTTAGCCCTTCACGAGCCTTTCCATTTTAGTAAGACCTGCTAGAGTTTGTGCTTTACTGGTGTAGTCTTTGAGAACCAAAGAACACTCGAAATCCACAAGCATGTATTGTTAGAAAATTTTAGTAAATCAGGGTCTCCATAGAAATAGTTTTTAGTCTTACTAAAGGGATATAACTCCATTTTTATAGCACACAACCTTTGTTCTATAATAGATGGTGATGATATATGGCACCAACATACTGCTGGTACACAAATATTCACTTCTAACAAAATAAATCACTGACAGTAATGTCAACGGATTCAAAAAGTTGAAAGTGATATCTAATAAGTAAGAAGCTTCTTTTTTCTGAGTCTTAAACTATCCATGTAAAGTCAGTCAGTCAGGTCAGTCGTTAGAAGTCCCTTTAGTAAAATTGATCAATTTATCTCAATTCCACAGAAACTGGGGCAGAAAGATTGATCAGTAAAGTAGCTGACTTTACTATTTTCAAAACTCTTAAAATATTATTGGTATGATTTTTTAAATTCATTATAAGATATGGAGTTGCCCTTGTATTTTGTTTTTAAAATCTTCTTGTTCATGAACTAAATGTTTTGCCTCTGGAATAGAAAGAAGGGAGAAAACTAGCAGGCAACAGCCTGTCATCTGGGACAAGGCTAACCTACTGCCCCTAGGCCTTTTACTTATAGGCAATAGCTGCAAGACAACATGCATTCATCTGCTTGCACAGCAGGATCTGCCACTGATACAATCACATCATACGCCATTCCCAATAGTTCCAGTTTAATATACACAAAAAAATTGATGCTTTAGAAAAATTAAGTGATTTGTGCTTATGGCTAAACAGCTAGTAAATCTGAGAAGTGAACTCAGGTCTTTGGTCTCCAAAGCCAGCATTCTTTCCATTTAATCCCCTGGTTCTCAAAGAAAGGGACTCCCTAAAACTTCGTACTTTCTACTAAGTCATAGATGGCCAGATATACAAGTATCAACATTTACTATTTTCAATCTTAAAAAAAAATCAATCCAACCATGTTAAGCTATTGATAATTTGAACGCTACTATAATTTAGATCCCAGCATGAATAACTGGAGACTACAATATATAATCAGTACCTTTTGTTTCCTCTTTCAACTCCACTGCTGAAATTCATTAGCAGCAGCACCCAATTCACCTGGTGTATGTTTTCATCACGATCCAAGCTTTCAATAGAAGCTTTGGTGTGGCTGTGTTTGCATGTTCTTGATCTGAAGATGTGACAAACATAAGCCTTGCTCAATGATCTTCCTAACAGCTCAAAAAAAAATACAGCTAAAGTGATTTAATCCCCACTTAGGTGCTACTCTTAGCAGAGAGTTGAATTGTTACTATGAAAGGCAGAGAGAGGGTTTTCCCCTCGATTTCTCGATTCCTGGGCTAGCAACTCAGTATTTTTTAACAGGAAAGAAGGATGTTATTAACAACCAAATGTAACATCTATTTGTTCTGAAAACTCCACTCAATTTAACCTTACAACTCATAGAATTCATGCTCTCATGTTGCTCTTTTCATCACCTCATCAGGAGTGCAAAGGAGGATACCCTAAGTAACCACCAGATATTCAACTGCAATATGACTTATATGCACAGATTTTAACATGCAGCCTCTGCTTTCTATTTTTAGCTTCCAATTATCCTCCGAAGATTAAAGCAATTGTCTCTTCTCCTCTTGGTACTTGAACATAATTTTGCTCAAAATTATCCCTAAAATAAACTAAATTCACTAAAAGAAAGGGGGGACATTTTTTAAAATTAAAAAATTTGCCTTCTAAAAATAGATCATTTAGCTTTTCTGCACTAATTACCGCACCCCTACCTCACTATTAGACTACATTTTGATAAAGAAGTGCTCAGATAAAGTTTGTAGATTGAAAAGAATCCTACCTACCTTGGAATGTATCACTTAATAAAGAATACAGGTGATTTACCAAGCTAAGGTATATGTCATATTTGCTTAACAACAAAATATCAGAGGATCACAGGATTAGAGTTGGAAAGGACCTTAGAGGTCATTTACATATATAATTATCAATGTATTCATAGCTACCGTGATAAAATTTTATCCATAGTTTCAAGTTAAATCATTCATGAAGTCTTTTCTAATCTTCCCAAAGTAAATATGACCCCACTTAGGGACTCTTCATATTACTTGGTTAATGCCTCTCTTGGAATCTACATTCCATTTGCATTGTGTTTGTTTATATATGTATCTTATCTTCCTTATTGCATTATAGTTTCCTTGTGGTCAGAGAAATATCTTAATCATTCCATCACTGTCAACCACTTCAAAACCCATTCTATAATTCTGACAACTAAAATAAATATCATTAAGCAACTACTATATGCATAGTACCATGCTAGACATTGGGGGTGAGGAACAGAGGGAAGGGGGAAATATAGGTACAGATAAAAAAGATTGTTCTCAAATGACAGTAGGGGGCTTACTCAACAGTGAACATCAGATAGCTATAATATACTACATTATTCAAGAAGTATATTAGAGAAATACAAAATAGTTAGTTAAATGAGATCTATGGGAGAAGGTTTTTAACTGGAGCCCAATCAACAAGGGATGGAAATAATGGATAGCTATTAACTGCCTCAAGATGACTTGGCTTTGAGTTCCCCCTCTAACACACATGGTATGGCTTGCCTCAGGAGGACGTGAGATACCCATCAGTACAGGTCTTCAAGAGGAACCTGCATGGTCAAGTTAACAAGCATTTCCTAAGCTCCTATCATGTGTCAGGCACTGTACTAAGGGCTAAAGACACCAAGAATGGCAACAACAACAAAAAAGACAATTCCTGACCTCAAGCAGTTCACTGTCTAATGGGGGAGAAAGCATGCAATTGTGTACAAACGAGATATGGACTGGATAAATCAGTTACTAGTCGGTGATGTTATAATGGGGAATTCTTGCCCAAGCACAGGTTAGCCTGGCTGATCTTTTAAACTCCTTAATGACAAACCATTCCAGTATCTTTGCCAAGAAAACACCAAAATGGGGGCATGAAAAAAATCAAACACCTCTGAAAGAACTCAACAACTGCCACCAAATTAGATATTCTATGATTCTGTCTTATGAGCCAAGAGGTAAAAACTTGGAAAGAGAAGCACAGAGGAAAAGAAAAGCAGCTGTAGTTAGGTTCAGTGAAAAACAAAATCATCAGCAATTAGTATCTCATCAATAAAGATAAACTTTCTACTGTCTACCACTCTTCCAGCTATTTGCAGAACTCATACAGCTTTTATATAACTTTTAGAAAGTGGTCAAAACAACCTTTTCTGTTCGTCCTTTAAGGACAAATTATTATTCAATAGCCCAGAGTATTGAAAGGTTATTAGGAGGTTAAGTGACTTGCCCAAGGTCATACAGCCATTAGAGCCATCAGAGGCAAGACTCAGGTCTTCCAGGCTACCAGGGATTCTCTGTTCACTACACTAAGCTGCTTCTGATAGATGCTGACTGATGCCTCTAAGTAAAGCCTGAATGATCACTTGTTAAAATGAAGTAGTTTGAGGTCCTGTGCCGAATTCCATTAATATGATGAGTTCTATTAATACTTTTAAGGACTGGCAAGATCACAGGATTCCTGTCCTTGGAATTTCACACGGAAGAAGTTATGAGTGGCAGCATGAGAGGGTGGGAAGAGCAATGGACTGGAGGTCAGAGATGGAGGCTCATATACTCCAACTCGTAGTAGTTTTATAACAAGTTATTTCACTTCATCTCTATAAACCTCAGTTTCCTCAACCAGAACACAGGGATAGCAATACATTGGGAAGCTAGGTGGAACAGTAAAGCACGAGGCCTGAGTTCCAATCTGGCCTCATACATATTCTAGTTGCGTGATGCTGAGCAAATAATTTAATCCTGTAGGTCTCAGTTTACACATCTGTAAAATGGGCTGGAGAAGGAAATGGCAAACACTTGGCAAAAACAGTATCTTTGTCAAGAAAACCCCAAATGGGGTCAAGAAGAGTTGGACATGACTGAAACAACTGAACAATAACAACAATACCTGTACTCAGTAACTCTCAGAATTGTGAGCAAAGTGATTTGTAAAACTTTAAATGCTACGTAAATGTGGCAAATAATAAGTTTGAAAAAGGAAAATTCGTTTCTGTGGAAAATCCACGGCATTTAAAAATGTTTCAGAATTAATCATGATAATATTTATTAGCATTTATAAAGGATTTTAAAGCTCACAAAGTATTTTATAAAGGTTATATTATTCAATCCTAATGTACCTAAAGTACCTGCTTGTGAGGTAGGTACTGTTTTTATCCCCATTTAACAGATGAGAACGAGGTTGAGAGAGAGAGGATGAATGACTTCTGTCTGAGGCAGCATTCTTACCTGATTCCAAGGGGAAGTCTCTAGCTGTTGCTGCCTCCCTAGCACTGAGTCCATAGTTGTGTATAAAAGACAAATCTAAGCAATAGATGAACAGAAAACCATAGAGTCCTAGAACTGGAAGTTTGGACCTCGGAGATAGCTTGTCCAATCAACACATGCCCATCTCTTTCACCATATCTCTGACAAAGGGGCTCTCTGTCAGTGCCTCTAGAGACGCGGTCTCCCTTCACTGCTTAAGCAGCTCATCCTCATTCTCCAGCTGTAACTGTTAAGAAGCTTTTCTTTCCATTCATCCCAAACCTTCCTCACCTGCTTTAACATTAATGCTGAAGTGCTTCTTGAATCAAAGAAAGGTTCATTTATTTTCCATCTCTTTTAATTAAGTGTAGTTTCCTGTTGCCGACTCCAGTTATTCTACCATGTTTTTCTGTGGCAATAGAAGGGATCCTAGGGTCCTGAAGGCTGTGCCAACTCAGCGTGAGCTCTGCAAGTCCCTACCAATCTGGAAAGACTCCAAGCTTAGACCTGATGGTGGACGACACACCTACCACATATGACCCAGTCTAGCTAAGAATAAATATGCTCATCACTAGAAAACTAACAGAGAATGAATTTTTGAGTTGCAGCAACCCATAAGGGATTGTAGGGCATTGTGGTCTTCAATTTTATTCAATCCAAGCAATTTTTGCTAAGCTTCTTTGATTTATAAGGCTAGCTAGACAGTGGGGGTGCAAAGATTAAAGATAAAAGAGTCCCTGCCCTTAGGAGTTTCCATTCTACATTTCTATTCTATACCTATACAACAAGTCAGAGATAAGTAAAGGCAAAGTAATTTAAAGAGAGAGTACTAACTACTGGGGTGGGAGGGAAGGAATAACAGAAGGTCTTGTGGAGGAAGTAGCATCTATGGTATACTTTTGAAAGAAGCTTCTACAAGATGGAGGCAAAAAAAAGAGTACATTCCAAATATGGTGGCATAGCATGCACAAAGAAAGGCATGGAGGTAATGCATGGAATAGAATGTACAGGAAAACAATGAGTGTTTCAATTCAGCCTTTGGATCCCCAGTGCCTAGAATGATTCTTCATACACAAAAGGCACTTAATAAATGTTTGCTGATTGATTAGAAGAACCCTCATTGAGTTGATTATAGATTACTTAAAGTCCAAATTGTCAAAAGTACTTTTGATTCTTCAAAAATTGTTAGCAAATTTTGAAGGGGGTCTTTTGTGTGTGTGTGTGTGTGTGTGTGTGTGTGTGTGTGGTTGTGTGTTTAATGAGAACCATGATTTTTTTGGTGAGGAACTTACTCTACCAAAGTAACTTTTGGGCTCTGAGAGTTTAAATGACTTGCTGAGAGTCATATGACCAATAAATATTAGAGGTCACAACTTTGTGGCAGCCAACAGACATAACAGCTCTCTATTAATCAGGATACTGTTATTGTAGTAGGTAGTAGTAGTGGTGGTGGTATTAATAGTGGTGATGGTGGTGGTGGTAATAACAGTGGTGGTGGTAGTAGTAGTGGTGGTGGTAGTAGTAATAGTTAGTTAGCATTTACATAGTGCTTTAAAGTTTGTAAAGTGCTTTACAAATATCATCTCATTTGTTCTCACAATTTTGGGAAGTAGATGCTATTATTATCTCCATTTCCCTCAGCCCCAAATGAGGAAATTGAAGCAGACAGGTCAAAGTGACTTGTCCAAAACAATCTATTTCCCATCTACATCAGTCATACAGTTCACTATATTTTGTTTGGGGAACAATCATTTTCTTCTTAAAAAACTGGTTTTCATTTATCAAGCTTTCATTTTCTAATCACACATCCCTCTGGAAAGAAAGCAGAACAAAAGGAAAGAAAGAAGGATAGAAGGAAGGAGGGAAGAAAGGAAGGAAGAAGGAAAGAAGGAAGGAGGGAAGGAAGGAAGGAAATAAGGAAGGAAGGAAGGAAGGAAAGAAAGAAGGAAGGGAGGGAGGGATCAAGGGAGGAAGGAAGAGAGGAAGGAAGGAAGGAAGGAAGGGAAAAGGAAGGAAGGAAGGAAAGAAAGAAAGAAGGAAGGAAAAAAGGAAGGAAGGAAGGAAAGGAGAAAGGGAAGGAGGAATGGAGGGAGGGAAGGAGGGAGGGAGGGAGGGAGGGAGGAAGGGAAGGATGAAAGGAGGGAGTTAAGAAGAAACTCCTATATCACATAGCACTGTCAAACAAAATATCATCTCTTTGACATGGGTGAACATAATTCTTCTTTCAATCTCCTGGAAGCACAGTTGAATATTTAGTTGATCAGAGTTCTAAAGTCTTTCAAAATTGTTCATTTTTATAATATTGATGTTATAACATAAATTGTTTTTCTAGTTCTGCTCATGTATCAGTTCATCAAATCTTTACACATCTTTTTGAAATAATCCTTTTTATTTCTTATAACATAACACATTCATATATCACAATTTTTTAGACCTTTTTTGGAGATTATGCCAATATAACTGACTCATACCCATGTCCTCTGTCTCTGTAAACCCTCTGTATCTAAGATATCAGGACAGTTTTCCTTGAGAATTTTTTGAATATGATCTCCGGGCTTTTTTTTTTAATCATGGTTTTCAGATAGTCTGATAATTCTTAAATTATCTCTCCTCAATCTTTTTTCTAGGTCAACTGTTTTTTTCCAATGAAATATTTCACATTTTTTTCTATTTTTCATGCTTTTGTGTTTGTTTTATTGTTTCTTGATGTCTCATAAAGTCATTAGCTTCTACTTGCTCAATATTCATTTTTAGAGAACTATTTTCTTCAGTGAATTTTTGTATCTCCTTTTCCATTTCACCTATTTGTTTTCTAAGTAGTTCTTTTTTCAGTGAAATTTTTATGTCTCTTTTACCATTAGGTCAATTCTGTTTTTTAAGGTGTTATTCTCTTCAGTATTTTTGTGCCTCTTTTACCAAACTAATATTTCTCTTTTTATAATTTTATTGCATCACTTTCCATTTTTCCCCCAATTTTTCCTGTACCACTCTTATCTATTTCTTTAAGTCTTCAAGGAATTCTTGATAGCATCAGGTTCAATTGGCATTTTTTCCTTTGAGGCTTTGCTTATAGCTGTTTTCACATTGTTACCTTCTTCTTCCCTTCCAGCATAGTAGACTTATGGCAAAGTTCCTTTGTGTTTGTTTCTTTGTTCATTCCCATATATGAACTGATACATTCCCTATTACTTCATTTTGAATTTTATGTTAAAGTTGGGTTTTGATCACCTGGGGATGTAGATGCACTGTTCTAAGCTTCAGGCTTTTTCATGCTCTTTTTTTTAGAACTGGTTTGGGAAGTGGCAATATTTTGGTTTTTCCAAGGTAATGTCATCTGGGTAGAGTCACTGACCTCATAGTCCGTGCTCTGGTCTTTACCCAGGAACCATACCTGGTCCCCAGTAGCTACAAGTATTAGTGCTCCTCTTAGCCCTGGAACTATGACTAGGGCTTTACTCTTGTATGACTGATCACAAATTTTCTTTTCTACCCAAAACTGCAACCCAGAACTACTGATGGGCAATAGAATTGTCAGTCAGTACCAACTATACCTAGTGCCAGCAAAGGGCCTCTTGTAATCTCTTTCAAATCAGTTGTCTGACCCCTTTACTATCTCTGAGCTGAGAGTTCCAGAGGCTACTGCTTCTGATGTTGTACCCACTTCCAAGGTTCACCACTGGTGTTGCTACCATGCTCAAAGTCTGCATCCACCCCTGCACTCTGTGAACCTCCTAAATTGTCTTAGGCCAGAAAAATGTCTCCCTCTGACCTTTTGTTGGCTCTGCTGCTCCAAATTTGATTTGAGGCATTATTTTTAAAATTATTTGGAGGCTAATGTTAGAGATGTTCAGCTGGATCCCAGCCTGAACTCCACCATCTTGGCTCCACCCCTAATGAATAGTTTTTAATCACATTCTTTATCACAAGTATAAGGAAACCAAACCTTCAAAGTATTCTTTATCATTATTGTGTTTAAAAGAGAAACTGAGGCAGACAGCTGGCTTTACAGAAAGGAACTCAAATCTTTCCTTACTTTCCATATTATTATGATGAAGCTTATTATGATGAAGTTACTTATTTTACCTCTTTGGAAATATTGAAACTCAGGGCTGAATGACGCAAATGAAGAGGTATGGGTCTTCCCCACTCCTCCCCCCACCCCATCCTGCCCTATGTGTCCCTTTGTGGAAATGAGAAATCCATAAATGTTATACATTACATGTATTTTCAGACTTTTTCCAATGTATTCAATGAGCTGCATTTAAATATTTTTCTATTTCTTCTATCTTTAAAAAATACTATTTGTTATGTGGTATGGCTCTCTTGGAGGGACTGGCAGAGAAGAAGTATCCTGGGGATGACTATAGTGATGTAAAAAATTGGAAGACATCAATAAAAACATTTCAGAAAAGAAATTCAGCAATAGAAAGGATCTCAAATTTATCAATTATATGGTGAGAGGGTTAGATTCCTCAATGGTTTCTAAGGTCATTCCAGCTCTAAAGTCTCTGCAGTATCTTTGCCTTCTAGGAATTAAAATTTTTCTGGTAGCATACAGCATCTACAGGGTGAAATAAATACAAAATATGTATAAAATAATTTCAAGAAGTAGACAATACTAACCATTTCTAGGAAAGAAATTTTGCAGGAAGTAACTCAAAGGAGGATTTGCTCAAAGTCACAGAGTAGGTAGTAGGTCAAAAGCTTGAGCCTATAGCTCTCAGTCCTCCAGTTTATTTCATTTTGTGTGTGTGTGTGTGTGTGTGTGTGTGTGTGTGTGTGTGTGTTTTACTACTGGCTCAAGAGATGATTCTACCAATTTCCTTAAAGCACATTGAGGAAATAAGCATTTATTCAACAATGACCTACTATATGCAGAACTGTGCATAACGTACTGAAAGAGATATATAAATACAAAAATTCCCAGTACCTGCCCTCATGGAGCTTACAGTCTAGAAGATAAGAGTACAAATAATGATAACAAGGGGGCAGACTATGTAAGTACACAAGAGTAGGAGCAATGTGATGCAAGGTCAGAGGAAGGAAGGATTATTTCCAATCTGAGGGTGAGAATCACTAAATATTTCAACATCTGAGCACTTTTGCAACTGGGACAGAAATAAAATTCACAAATTTAATCTGTAACATGAATGATGTATGTTTAGGCTCTTTTTTATTTCTGTGGGGAACAGAACAAAGAGAAAATGGATTTGCAGAATTTGAGCTCTAATTGAGTGTGGAGAAAAGTAAAAGAGAGAAAATGAAAGGAGAGAAGGGAACTTGAAAAGTAAGATGTTAAATAGGATACTCTTCAGGATGTCCTCAAAATCTCCATCCCAATTTCATTTGGTCAGCGTAGCTTGAAAGAGTGAAATGGGGAGAAGAGACTCTATCTTGATCTTTGTCTGAAAAGCCCAAGTGGATTCTGAGTGCTCAAGAAGGAGTATGGCAATGTGTTGTACCCTGCTCAAGTGGGATCTGGCTGGTTAACACCCTCCTAATCATTACAGTTGGGTCTCTTGTTATGGATATCTAGTCTGTCAAGAAACTGTAACTTTACCTGGAACTAGTGAAAATTAACATTTCCCACAATATGCAGCCAATACTCTTTCCAAGCATCTTCTCATCCAACACACTACATAGTTTACACTGAAGGAGCACAGTAGAGTTTTATCAGTCTGTCGTTCTCACAGCATCTCCCACAAGTCAAGAATTCAAACATCTCATCTTTAAACCTTGTCAAGAGGACAAAGATTAGATGGTGCTTTTTTCCAGTTCAGTTTAGCAATTATTAAATGCCTACTATGTACAAGGCCGAGTGCTAAGTTGTGCAGTTACAAAATCTAAAGGAAATAGCCCTTTCCCTCGAGAAGTGAACCAGAAGGATGTATCACAAGTATTTTAAAATAAGCAAATATAACGTAGAGAATAAAGGGGAAAGTGGAGAGATCAAAGGATTATAAGAAAATCTGAGGGGGCAGAAAATGCTTTAAGTTAGGGGATCAGAAAATTATCCAAGGAGGAGGCAGAGCCTAAGTTAGGAGTAAGGATTCTGAAAGGCAGAGATAGATAGTAAATTCCAAGCCTGTAGAGTATGGAAGTAGGGGGTGGTAGATGAATGACATGTGGCTTGTAGAAAAGGATCAATGCAGGAAGAGTCCTAAACCTTCAATAGGTTCCTACTGCCTTCTGAATAAAGCCTTCCACGATTTGATACCAATCTAACTTTCTATTCTTATCTCATATGTCTTCTACATGTTCTAGTTATATAGAAAACTGGGGCAGCAAGATGGCACATTGGATAGAGTGCTAGGCCTAGAGTTAAGAAGGCCTGAGTTCAAATCTGTCTTCAGAAATGTACTATCTTTGTGACTCAGTTTCTTCTTCATAATAAAACAGCACATGCCTTATAGGGTTATTGTGAGGATCAAAGGAGAAAATATCTGTAAAGCATTTAGGACAATGCCTGGCACATAGTAGTTGCTTAATAAATGTTTTCCCCTTTTCTCCTTTTCCTTCCAGTCAGACTGATCTAATCTCTGTCCCCTAAATGTTTCTTGTGTTCCTCTAACTTCCATGTCTCCATCCGAAGAACCCCTGCTCAAATGCTCTTAACTATTATACACAGGATTACACAAAATACAGATGTGCTTAGCTTGTGTCCCTACTAGACTGTAAGATTCCATGAGGGTGGGAACTGTGTCTAATATAAACTCTGCATTTCCTCTACTGCCCAGCACAGTGCTCTGTATAGTTAAGCACCTAAAATTAAGTTGTTTTCCCTCTGTCTTTGAAGAAGACCAATGACATCACAGGTGAATTGGATTTAAGTGAAGCAGACTTGTACAAAGTCATCAGCCTCACTCTCTTGTCCAGTGTCATTGAAGTTCAATGGTAAGATAAAAGTCAAGATGATTGGTCAAGGCCTGGGATGAAGTGAATGACCTTGGTGTCTACAGTGTCTGACTAAGCTTCAAGTGTTCTAAGCTCCTGCTTCAACTGCCTTCAGAGCTGTTGGAACAAATTGTTCTCATCTATCCATTCTACCAGGGGAAGTCTTTACATCCTTGGGGTAGATACCCGACTAACTCACCAACAGGCTTGAGACCCATTGGTGACCCTCAAGCACTTAATAAATATGTAATTATTGAATGAATAAATAAGATAAAAGTATTTAAAGCTACGAGAGACTTTAGAAATGAGCTAGAGCCAACTCCCTCATTTTAAAGCAGAGCAAACAGACTTGGAGAAGTTAAATAATTACCCAAGATGACACAAAACTTGACCTTAGATCCCTAATTGAAAATTTTCATTTTCAGGATAGAAAAATGTATATGCCAACTATCCTATCTCAAGAATGGGTCAACATGCTAGAAAATGTATATTCCAATGTACTGTTGGTAAAACTGTGAATTGGTCTAATTATTCTAGAGAGCAATTTGGAACTATACTCCCAACGTACTAAACTGATATGATATACCTGCTAAACTAGTAGGGGGCACCCTTTGACTCAGCAATATCACTAGCAGACTCAAAGAAATAAATGAAAAAGGAAAAGAATCTCTATGTACAGAAATATTATAGCATTTCTTTTTATGGTGGTAAAAATTAGAAATTGATGCATCCTCCTATTTAGAATAATTAGATAAATTGAGATATAAGAATACAATGGAATATTATTTTGCCATATGACATGAAGAAATGGGCAGTTTCAGAGAAAACTGGGAAGATCTCTATGAACTGATACAGAAAGAAGGGAGTAAAATGAGGGGAACTATATGTACAGTGAGAACATCATAAAAAAATCAAAGACTTTACAAATCTGATCAGTAAACAATCTTTTCTTATGACCAGTGCAATTTCAGGTGAGTTCAAAAGTATAACGATAAAACTCACCACTCACCTCCTGCTAAAGAGATGATGCACTTAAAATAAGAAAGAGACTTTCATTCTTAGACATTGTCAATACGACAATTTGTTTTGCTAGACTATGTATGTATGTATTAAAAGGCTTTATTTTTTAGGGAGGGAGTTCTTTTATTTGTTCACTATGAGGGGGAATGGAAGGGACAGGTTAATTTAAAAAATATATTAAACTAGAACGGGTCAACAAAAAAAGAGTCTTCCTGACCTGTTTTTTCTGGTTTTTTGCCTTTTCTTGTTTGATGCTTCGTGTAAGGTTAGAGTTGGTTTATTCAACTCAATTAAGTCAGGCTTTAATGAGTATTTATCACCTGCTTCTTCCACTAAAATCTTTCAATTCTCCATCACGATGCAAATATTATGCCAATAGAGCAAAAGCTCTGGCAAGATCTATTAAGATGGAAAGGCTCCAAGCATGGGTCCAATAGTGGACTGTATATCTATCATCCAAGGACTGGCCTAGTTAAGTGGGGGAAAGTTTAGCACCAAAGGGTAGGCTACCAGGTGGTATATCTTTTTTGGCCACAGCAACTCATGAAGATAATCATTGAGATGTTGGAATCTGCAAGGTTGAAAGGGGAATCCAGACCAATAAAAACACAGTTGATTTAATTTCTCTAATAAATATTCCACAACTAGGGCTATATCAAGCATGATGGGGACACTGTATATGAAACAGACCCTGCCCCTCCAAAAGTGTTCAATCTACAAATTAAATTATAATGGATCACTATAGTAAATTGAAGATTCTAATTTCCATACCAAGTTTAACTTCTGCTCTTTGCTCCAGGCATGAACTTGAGGGGAAAAAATATGGAGTTAGCAGTTTCATACATGAGCCAACAATATCACTCCAGGCATAGCCCAAGTGCATGGCTGAAATGATACTGAGCAGTTTTATAGGAAGCATCCAAAGGCCAGTCCAGCATATTTTATTTTATTGTTTCACTAGAATATAATATGATGGCTTAGACTCTGCCTCAGGGGCAGCAGTCAAAATATCAGCCTGGACAGAAGTGTTCAAGTATTGAGCTAATACACTGAGGCTGGAATGCCTCATAAAGATGCAATTATCTTTTCACCAGCAGACATAGTCCCTCCTATTTAGGAGTGACACAAAATGAAAAAAAAAAGCACTGTCCATCTTATCTCTAAGTTTTGACACTGAACATTAAACTTACTTTCCAAATTGAGCACCTAATGTTCTGTATTCCTTGTATGAAGATGATGCTTCTGCAGCAGGGCATAAGGTCTGAATTGTTTTCTCATTAGAGAGGATGAATTTGCCTTAATCCATTCAAACTCACTTGGTCCTCTTCATGATCACTGATCTTTGTGAAGAAGACTGCCTAGGATTAGGAGAGCTACCCCTGACCCAGAAACAGAAGTTTAACTGACAGGGATGGAGATTGAGTTTACAATCTTGCTCTTCTTATCACTGGACTCTAACCAACAGAGTTATGCAGACACATACACATGTGCACATGTACAGACACACACACACACACACACCATTGCTCTATAAATTATAGAAACAGTTCTGGGATGGGGGCAGGAGGAGAAAAGAGATCACAGCTGGTAGATGATACTTGGAAATTTTGTGTTTCATTTAGTTCTTCACAGTAGGAATATTTTTGTGAAAAGTATAATATGTGCCAAAGATTGCATGGATGTCACACAGTGTCAAATTTGGTGAAGAAGACAAGCTCACTGATACATTTTTGGTAAAGCTGTGAGGTGGTCCAACCATTCTGGGAAGCAATTTAGAACAGTCAAAAACTGACTACAATGTTTTGATTCAAATTTTACTTCCACACATAAACATGAATGGGTTAAGACAGAAGAAAGGACCTATATGTACCAAGGTATTCATTGCTGCACTTTTTGTAGTGGCAGAGAGCTAGAAACAAAGTAGAAGTCCATTCATTTAGGGAATGGCTAAGATCTGTGCTTTAGGAAAATCACTCTGGCAGCTGTAAAGTAGATGGATAACAATGAATATGAAGAATTCAGAGAGATATATACACAATTTATGTAAACTGATACAGAATGAAATGAGAGCCAGGAAAATAATATATATAAAAATTTAAACAATTTTTTTAAAAAAGCACCCTGATTTCTCTGAAAATATGAAGACCAATCTTGGTCCCCAGACATGGTACGTATTATAAGCTATATTAGGCTGCTTTGCTGAGCTGTTTTTCTTTTCCTTCTTTAATCTCTGGAATAAGGAAAAACTTGATGGGCAAAGAAAGAATTGATATATTTGGCAATAAATGTAAAGTAAAAACAAAAAGCATCTATTAAAATATATTTTTAAAAGACAATGAAGAGATTTTCAAAAAGAAATCAAATTGAGGAGAAATTTTTAAAAACTGCTTCCTCTCCAGTCTAATCAAAAGTGAATTTTCCATTTCTTTCTATTTATATACATCAAAAGAATTTTAGAAGGTAAGTTTTTTTCAAAATCCCTGTAAACTAAGTTCATAATGGATCTATAATGAGAGAATTGCATGTGTATATTTGTGTATATGTGTGCTATGTAACTAAAATAGGCATCCTAGATGTCTGAGCATCTTCTAATAAAGTAACCCCACTGGGTTTTTTTTAAAGCACAGCAGGATAACTCTAATAAAGAGAGTCTCATGAACGGATCTATCATCAACAGCACTAAGAGACTTATGGGAATCACAGATCCATTTCCCACCTATACTTAAGGTTTTTATATCTTGTATCTATATTACAGACAAGATTAAGAACAAAAACTCTAGGAATAAAAGTCCTGGAAGATAAGAGTTATTGCTTTTTAAACTTATCAAGAGAATAAGACAGAAATTCAATGCTCTTCCATTAACTATAATCATATTTGTTTGCTTTCAAAGAAAACATGCATCTAAAAATTCAAGATGATAATTACACACAGATTGGCTTATATATTAAAGTGTCTTTTGTTTTCTAAGACACTAATGGTTTAATATTCTGAATAATTAATTGTATAATCCGTTAGCCTCAACAATATCATACCCCTGAAGAAGCAAGAGTTCAAAGTCATAGGGCATGACAAATCACAAATGCAGGTGCCAACTTATTAAAATTAAATATCTAGTTAACTGCTACTAAGGAAAGCTTTCATCAATGTAGGGAGCAATAATCCTCAGACCAGGGCATAATAAATGTGTACAACTAAAATGAGCTTATAATTTCAAAACTAAGTTCATATAAAATCTGAGTCCTTAAAATATATCCTCCTTGAAGAAGGACCCTAGAAGTCTCTCTAGTCCAATTAGTATTCTTTTTGTGGTTGTTATTGTTGTTATTCAGTCATTCCTGTCATTTCTAACTCTTCATGCCCCTTTGGAATTATCTTGGCAAAACTTGTGACTTGCCAAGGGTTACCTAGATGCTAAGTGTCCAAGGTTGGATTTGAACTCAGGTTCTCCTGATTCTAGGCTGGCACGCTATCCACTGAGTCACCCAGCTGCCCAGATATTTCATATTACAGAGATTTTGCCATGTAAAATTACATGAACTATTTAGATAAGGGCCTTCCCAGAGCCAAATCCATAGCTGCTGAGGTAGAAGAGTGCTACATGGGCTCCTAGCAATGGAAATCCTGGCATGTGTAATGACAGTTGACTCAGTCCTTGTATAGTCATCAAATTGGATTAGAGTTAGTTTTAGAAATCAGAAGCACACATGTCTAGTAGGCATTCCTCCTATAGCACTATCTGTATTTCTTATTTGGAAAAAGTACATACCCTTGGCTTGTTATTTAGCCTAGGTAATTAATTTACAACCCAGTATATTGGATGGAACACTGCGGGTAGAGTCATAGGAGTTAGGTCTTTAGTCCTGGCACCAACACTTCTTTGCTATATTGAAAGGGACCCAGATTCATCTGGAGCAGTGATGTCAATCTCAAATAGAAACATTCCTCTGGGAAATGTATTGACTTAGAAAGTCACAAATGAGCATAATCTGTGTGGTAGTGGATTTTTATTTATTTTGCTGAATATTTCCTGCTTACCTTTAATCTGGTTCCTGTGGCGCTGGGAAATGTTGTAGTCCTATGTTTGACGTCTTGGATCTAATGTAACTCCCTCATTGTCCAGATCAGGAAAATGAAGCCCAAGGAGGTTAAATGACTTATTTAGGCAGTTGAGTCTAGTATTTAATCTCAGTTCCCTGACTCCAAATCCAACTGCATTTTCAGTACATCATCCACTAATCTTTGAGCCTTGGTCTCCTCATCCATAAAATGATAACTCTAGTATATGGACTATCAGTTTAACTTGGTTATTGTAATGCTCAAGAGAGGCCATTTGTATAAGGTTCTACATGAATAAGAGCTATCACTGGTATTTTAAAACTTCTTTATATCTCCTACAGGAGCCAGCTAACCCTGATAACTACAGTAAGAGTTTAACAAATGCAAAACTGACAGGTAGAAATGGCCACCTAAACAATCACACATTTTTTTTATTGTTTTTGAATATGGCTTAAAAGTAAAAGCCCAGAAATTCTTAAGTATTCCTAAATATGGGCATTTTAAATGCTTGACACCCAATGAAACTGAGCTAGTCATTTGTACTAGTACTAATTTGAAGTTACAATAATTCTGTTATCATTACACTCTTTGAACACACGTAGTGTGCTGAAATCTGGCACTGCCATTTTTAACTAGTGTGACCTTATACTTGATCTTAACTATTTGAATTATTTTGAATATAATGTCAGTAATTAATGAATTTAAGGAAGAATGTACATTTTTTTAACATACAGGAAAAATATCTATTTAAGATTAGCAATTTCTATCCTCCTCCATTTTCTGACACATTATAGCAACTGAAAACTGAAAACTCTGCCTATTTAGCTTACTACAAAAGCATGAAGTTTTCAAAATTGACACAAGGGACTTGTCACGATTTAATGAGAGATGCTGTTAACAGAATACTGTAAAATGCTTTGCATTTAGCCCAGGGAAGGACTTTATTTCTATTCTCTTGACTAAATGATGATGAGGTTTTTAAGCCATGGCAATTCCTCCAAGTTCTAATATGTCTGAGGGGTTATGACCTGGTTTGGTGAAGGCAATAGCTATAGCAAAGAAATCACAGATGTCTCAAGTATTAAAGTCCTGTTAATACAAGACATTAAGCAGTTTTCACCAAAAAACCCAGAAGTACTGACAGATGCTACAGAAAGATTCATGAAGGATACTACCTCACAGTTGGAAAGGCCACTAGAGGTTATCTAGCCTAAAACGTGCTCCTGAAGCATAAATCCTTTCCACATTTCCAACAAGAGCTTTAGTGAATGTGTCAAACTACTACTCCTTGGATTAAAGATGATGATATAGTATTAATATGAAAGAGAAAAAAGTCTTTCAAAATATTTTATTAAAATATTAAAGGATATGAATATGAATATGAAAAGAAGGAGGGAGGGAAGAAGGAAGAGAGAGGTGATGGTGGAGGAGAATCGGGAAGGGAGAGAAGAAGAGGGTACACAGAAGAAGAGGAAGGAGAAGAGAGGAAAGAAGAGAGAGGAGTCTGGGAAGGATTGGGGAAAGGAAAGAAAGAATATGATACAGTGGAAATGGTGCTAAATTTGGTTATGTGATGCTGAACAAGTCAATTATCTACTCTGGTCTCAGTTTCCTCATCTGTAAAATAAGAAATTTGGACTAAATGTATCCAAAGTCCTTTTCCACCTCTAAATCTTATCATCTTACTTCATATGTGTGTGTGTACTCTATTATAAACTGCTGTCCACTAAGAAAAATTTTTGTGAAAGAAAACAATACTTCTCTATTAAATCCTTTCTCCAATACTTCATCACACTGACTCCCTGATGACTATGCCAATGAAATAAAAGCTTTACCATGTCTTTCATATATAAGCCCAGCAATTGTTGTCTAAAGATTAGCCTAGCAAAATTCAAAAATGTTCATTATTAGAAGTCTATCAGGTGATGAATTATTTTGACTACAACAATTCATGAAGGTATTGATTGAGCTGTGAAATCTGACTTCATTGAGGAACTACACAGAGATTTAATCAAGGATCTGATGTAGAGTTGAATAGCATCATTAATTCATAAACAGATTATATTAAAAGTTAGGCTTTCATCAACAAACTGACTAAATCCTTACTATAAGTAAGGAACAAAGGTTTGCTTCTTGGAATCCAAAAAAGCATAAGACAATCTTTCTACTATCAAGGAGTTTATCATCTAGTTGCTGAGACAGGAGAGTTTCATTAAAAGATAGATACTCTATTGATTTTAATATAGATTATCCCAAAATTGAGACCTCTGAAACAAAAAAAAGTGAACATAGACTCAAAATAAGTCACATAGAACAATTTCCTTAAAGGGTTCATAATTTGGTGAGAGTGTTTCTTCTACTGATTCAGATTCTTACCCTTCTATAACTTGATAGATGGTCTTAGAGAAGTACTATGACCCCAAAGCAGTAGTTGCCCTGTGATGACCTCAACGGTGACCCTCTCAGAACTAACCTAGTCTGCCTCACAGATGAAACACATTCAGTACAACTTTGATCCCATACCCATAGTCTTTGAAGCTACATAGGACATACTGGACTATCCTCCACTGGCATGTAGCTTTCTAAAAGTTAGGCTTCTTTCCATGCCATGAGATAAAAGTATCAAATGAGGAATTTAATGGAGGTATACTATTCAAAATTGCCACTAAAAACTATATTTGCAGTGAAAGTACCACTATAGGCAAGAGTCACTAAGACCAGACTGATCTCTGTGGAAGGCAAGGGAATGTTTAATAGAAAAGTTTGGAGGGAAGCAAGTATGAAGAGATTGGTATAGAGCAGTGAGGTTGTGAAAGCATTTGAAAGGCAGAGTGCAGGCCTAGGACTTACCTTATATGGCAGAGATTTCCAGACATTTTGTGAGAAGAGCTACTTTTTATTTTCTCAAAAACTTTGAGGTCAATGTGGTCTGTGTAGATAGTTGCTGTTAAGAGGATGCAGCTATAATACAGCTAAGACTTGACAAGGGTAGTGAAAATGGGTATGAAATGGAGTGAGCTAATTTGAAGCATGTTATACAAGTTGATTTTATTGGACTTAAATGAATACATAAGGCAATGGTAGGAAAGGAGAAGATTATACATATATATATACACACATACATATATACACATTATATATAATATATACACATATATATTATATATAATGTGTATATATATGCACACACAGACACACATATAGATACACACATGTGTATATGTACCTATACATACTACATACATATATACATAGTATAACCATCAAAGAAAATGGAAGGGTGGCTAAAGAAGTAGGAAAAGAACCAATAAAATATAGTACCACTGAAATCAAGGTATCAAGGAGAGAGTCTGAAAATGGGATAATGGTGGAGAAAACATAGTTAACAAAATTAATAGTGATGAGGACAACACTCAAAAAAGAATTAGGACTGTGGAGATTGAGAAGTCATTGGGAATCCTGAAGAGAATAGTTTCAGTAGAGTAATAAGAATGAAGGTCAAGATTACTAGAAATCAAAGGAGTGTGATGAAAGCACAGTGAACTCGAACACTTTTTAAAACAATTTTGAGGTAAAAAGAAGAGACAAAATAGGACAAAAGCTTGAGAGAGAGGTAGAATTAAGACAGTTTCCTAAAGACCTGAGGGTGTTTGTAAGCTGTGAAGAAATCAGTGAATATTTAAGCATTAATGGAGCTAAGGAAAGAAGGGATAATTGATGGAGGTAGCATGGAATGGGGTCAATAGCAACAGTGGAAGCCTTAGAAAGGAAGGACACCTTGACTAAAAGAAAGTGGAAAGGGACAAGCAGAGAAATTTTAAGGTGAGGAAGAAGGAAATCAGGGAAGTTTGTGTCAGATGGCCTCAATTTTCAGAGTAAAGATTGTGAGATTATCTGCTGAGGCCAGTGGGGATTGGGCTTGAGGAGAATAAAAAAAAAATTGAAATAGTCACTTTAGAGAAAGTGCCAAGGAAATCAGCAAGTGCTCACTAATAGGACAGCCTAGCATTGATTCCTCCTTTCCTGTGAGCTGTCAGCAGCAGCATTACTCCAGAAAAATTCTCAAAAGTCAAAGCCATCATTTTTATTTTTAAAACTTAAACTTTACAAGGAATGGCTTAGTTTAAGTCCTCCATTCATTCTTCTTTCTCTGATTCCTTTGGACTCATTATTTCCCCCAGTTTTCTTCCAATCTTTCCTCTTCTCCAATGTTTAATGATTATTAAATTTTGAGAACTATTCCAATCCCAAAAATAATTTTCTGTCCATTTTATGTTGATACTTTCTATTCAAACATTTACTAAGCATCTATGTGCAAAGCAAGAAATTACAAAGGTGAAAAAATGTCATAATCTCTTGCACTCAGGGAGCGAACAATCAAATGGAAAGAACCACATGAATCCAAATAAGGATAGCACAAAGTAGAATATACAAGGGACAAATCAAAAACCTAAATGAAGAACTCAAGAAACCCAAGAAGGGAAGAGACCACTTTCAGCTATCAAAATCAAGGAAGACTTCCTGGAGGAAATTACAACTAAAGTGGGCCTTGAAGAAAGTTTTATCTCAAATGTAGTTAATACAATAAAATTTTGGGAGCAGAACAGGCATTCTCTTTGTCCTCTGATACCATAGAGTAATCCTGCACGTGCATGATATTGAATGAATTGGGACTGAAAGCAAAAGCTCTCTCATTCACGGCCATTCACTCTGAAGCTTATCTGTTCAAGACTTGGGCTCTAATTTTCTTTCTCTGAAACATTTAATGCTAATATCTACCCATCATCTGCTCCTTTCTCTTCCTCTCTGGCTGCCTTCAACAGTGCCTTGTCTGCACTGAGTATAATGCTGCCTTTGGCACTGAGATTATAACACAGAAGCTGCAGCTGAGATGTGGAGACTGTGGGTGGCCATGACTGCCTCCATTCTTACAGAGTCCTGGAAGTGTGTGAAACCTGCCAGGGAAATCACATCACTTCAAACTTCCCAGTACCAGTGTATATTCAACTGCCAAAAACAGCATATAAATCAAAGCTTTAGAAATGAAAAAAAAATTGAAAATAAAACAATTTCTCAGAAGCCTGGTGGATTGGAGACCATTAAGTAGGACCTCTCAAAATTCAAGCCTGCTTCCTGATCCAATTAATGCTAGTTCCTTTTCTTTTATCCCCCACAGCAAAATCTAAATGCATATCACAGCAACAAAGACTACCTGTATAAGAAGAGGTATTAAAGCACTATATGGGGACATAAAACCTGAACTACTCAAATAACAAAAGGGAAAATATCCATGAAATCAGAGAACCAGTCCCTATGTTCACAGCAGACTATATCATGTCCATTATCATGTGAGGACCCAGAGAATTCTCTGAAAAATTCTATTAAATTAAGTAACTGCAATTGTTGCATAGAATCTGTTTGAAATACACAGATAACCAATACTTCTCAAATATACAATATTAACATGTCTGATCTATTATCATTATAGTTTTTTTTTCAAAAAAATGTTTGGCAAAGATGGGTTAAACAGAAAATTAGAATAGAGTATACAAATATTGAATTGATTATTCAAAGATGTTCAAAGAGTATGCTATAACCTTTTGTAGTTTTGATACAATTGTGTATACACACTCACATATATATACACATACATGTATAATGTATATATATATGAAATGTGATTATTTAGCATACATATACTATTTATATGGGTATATGAGCATGTGTAAATATGCTCCTTGACTCCAAAACTGGGTGTTTTATTGTACACTATGTTTTAATGTTTATGTCTATGTGTGTATACATGTACACACTCATACACACAGATACTTTGGTAGATCAATGAATTCATTAGGCATGTCATCCACTAGTAAGGATAGAAACCTGCCCCTATTTTCTCATTTTGTCCATATTTTTCCTTGCATCCTCTCCAGAGAAGCCATCCAATATGCTCTGGACCAATCTATCTGCTATAAAGATATTAATGTGGATAAATTGATATCTACAGATATAAATAGGTACTGTCATCATCAAAACACTATAAAAACCCTTTCCTATACCATCACTTTGCAAAAGGTAAGGAAGCCATTGGAGAAGAAGTAATTTCTTGGGGAACTTTGTATTTGTACATTCTGAACATATGCACCAAATGTAAAGTTTTATTGGAGCAGAAGTTTTCTGAACCTTCTCCTTGCCTCTTTTTGACTATGGAATGTAGTAATTTGGACAATGGCAAAAAAAATTCCTCAATGTCATCACCAGAGCTGTCTCACAGTAATTCCTGCTTAGTATTAAGGTTTCTGTTGATCCTTATTTACCATTTGGGAACAACAGAAATACCTTGCCTTTGCCTTATACCATTGTGCCCTTGCATCATAGCATTCAGCAAAGGAAGATATAGTTGAAGTTGTTACATTCAACTTCCTCATTATCAGGCAAAAAACCTGAGGTTCATATAGGTAATGTCATGGGTAATACAGATAAAGGCAAATTATTCTGCAGATTAATTTATTTATATCTTATACAAAACCCCCCCACAAAATCATAATGATGAATGTTTTCAGGATCTTTTCTTTAAGCCTAAGCCACAACTAAATTAGATGCTCATTGCAAGAGTACATATTACACCTTACCACAAAAGGCTTTTAACTGATGTTAGGTTAGCATATTATGCTGTGGGCTGGATAGAGGAAGATGTATACATAATGTGTACTGACAGATTGATCTTTCCCGAAGACAGGGTGTTTAAGTTTAATTCTGAGCTAGTGGAATTTGGAACCATCTTCCCAAGTGGGACTCATGAGGTAAGGATCTTTTGGCTGTGAGGCTCTGGTGAGCTTAACCCAAGGTGTATGAATTCCTCTTATTTTCCCAAGTAGACCAATTATCCACTCCACCCATCCAGCTAATGTTTGGTGTGTAGAATTCAGGTTTATAGGGAGCTTCTTGAATCTGATGCCGACACTACTTTTGATGAGTGATCTTAAGTTTATCTAGTCATGCTAATAGCAGCAAACAAGGCATTATTAGCATTTGGCTTGACATTACCTTTTTTTACTTTCCATCTATCTAATCGAGGCATTCCTATTCTTTTCTGCATCATTGACCCTGCTGGCAGTCTAATGAAATATTTAAAGAAATAATATTTCTTACCTTATATTCATAACTAAAGGAAATGCTAAATTTCAGTTAGAGACTGGTAGAAGGAAAGAAACCAACCATTCAGCACCTACTATGTGCCTGGCACTGTGTTAAATGATTTATGAATTTTATCTCATTTGATTCTCACAACAACTCTGAGAGGTAAGTGCTGTTATTATCCTTATTTACAGTTGAGGAAACTGAAGTAGAGAGAAGTTAATATAATTTTTTCCCATTCATGTTCATGGACCAACTGAAATCTATTCATGGAATACTTGAATAAATTTCAGATTAAGAACCCCTGACCTAGACTTTAAGGATGAGAGTCACTATCCTAAATCCTCAAAAATCATGGGGATGAAAATTCCATTTTTGATCATGTTTGGACCATCTTTTCCCACATATTGGTAGTTCTCTTTTCCTCTTTCCTGTTTAAGTATTTGATAAAAACTATATACCCATACATGCATGTATACATACATACATATGCAAGTATATATGTGTAGACACACAGTAGCAACCAGTTTCCCAAATGTTGGAGGTTGGGGAAAGGAGGGAGTATTTAAACAAAATCTAAAAGTGGGTTTTCTCCTTTAAAGTAGACTATAGAATCATAGTGTAGCTGGAAGAAGCTTTCGGTTTGATCCCCTCATTTTGAAAATGGGGAAACCAAGACCCACACAGTTCAAGTTGACACAAGTACTGAGTCATGGAGAAGGGATTTCAACCTGAGTCCTCTATCTACAGATCTAGTCTGCCCTCTTCCACTTTTCTTTGTATTAGAGAGTAATTCAAGACTTGCAGAGATCTGAGACTTCATCGCTGTGAGCACAGCCTTCACCAAAGGAGACCACAATCCCTCCATGTCTCGGCTAACTATTATCTCTAGTCAAGAGAATTCATTACCTGGGGTTGAGAGAGTGAGGTAACCTCCTGTGCATGAATCTTGTCAGACATAGGCTGGTCCATAGACAGCAAAAAAAAAAAGTCCATTTCTCACCTAATACTTAAAACCTTGCCAGACCTGCCAAAGTCTGCCCTCTACTAGAATACTACTAACAAAGTGAGGGTAGCTTCATCTCCTGGGTAGGGCACAAGAAAAGGACTATGATAGAAGGAGATTAAGAAAACTAAGGGTTCAGTCTGGAGAAGATTTAGATTCAAAGTTTGGCTTTGCTACTTACTACTTTTGTGAATTGGAGCATGTCACAACCTTTCAGGTCTCAGTTGCCTCACCTGTAAATGAGTGTTGGACCAGATGGCCTCTAATGTTCCTTCCAGCTCTAAATCTATGGTCTTATGAACATGGAGCTATTAAACATTCACTATGCACAAGGCACTTTGATTAATACTGGGTATAAAAAGACAAAATGACAAAACTCCCTCAAGGAGTTTTCATTCTACTTTGAAGCAAAAACCCACTGTTGTTCCTAGGTGTGTACTTGACCTCTTTGGGGGCAGGAATCAATAGGGTTGGACATTCTGTCTCTAGAGGGAAGGACTCCCAATATGGTCACTTATGCCACAACTCTGTCAAGAATAGGCAACAGAGGATTCTTTGAACTTGTATGTGCAAAAAGCTATACAAACTGTTTTACATTCATTCATTTCTTCATTCATTCAACAAATATCTATCTAACCTCCCTGTGCTCAGTGTTTTGAGAGACACAAATGCAAGTAGCAGCCCATCCTTGCACTTATAGAGTTCTTACTATCTTTAAGTCAGGCCTGAGATTTCAAGGAACAGAGACTCAACCCTGCAGCAAATCTAAATATAGATTATATTAACAAAATATAGCATTTCCACTAAGCTTTTCTTTATTTCAGTCTACGGGGCTCTAACTTGTTTTAAATGCTTTTATTATCATCCTACTTCACTAAACACTTATTGCTTTGTACTGGCATCCATTTTTTAATGTATATATTTCCCATTCCCAATGACGTTGGAAGCTTAAGGGCAGTACCCTCTCTTTATATAATCAATATCTCACACATAGCAGGGGCTTAACAAAGTTCCCTGGATTGGGGTGAGAATTCCCTCAAGTGCTAAGAAAATGTGACATTGCACTACTCTCTCATACAAGAGGTCCTTGACCTTACTGAGAAGGTGCTTCATATTAACTATAAAGTATTTTTAAAATCAAGATAAGTGATTGAAATCCATAGTTTACTATCTTAGAACAGCTTCTATATGCTAATATCCTCCTAGAATAAGCTGTTATTAGTCAATTATAAAAGCATGCAGAGAGCAATTATTAACAAATGTGTAGGCTTATTTTTAGCATGGCGATTTACTAGGATGCCCTGCTCAGAAGCTCAGTGGCACTTTTTGCTTGCTTCTTTTCTGTAGGAATTTTGACCCATGCCATCGGTCAACCTGCAGCTGTGTTTTCTTCTCAGTGTACTATTTTCCCTGTGCTGCCTCAGAACAGTTTTTGGTCCTGGTCATTAAATGCCATTTACTATATTCCCAAGCCAAATGAAATGGACAGAGTGAAGCGCTGAAACATTACAAAGAACAATATACAAATAAACAGAGGAGAACACAACATGAATTAAACTATCAATGTTAGTTGCTGTTTTTCAGACACTATTGTTCAAAATATACATAAGATGAGCAATTCTAGACACTTTGCTGGTAACCTGAATAAGGTGTGACCAACTCACAGAGTTTGAGCCATTATTAAAGGGTACAAATAGCTTCTTATGTAAATTTCTATTAAGCTGTCTCCCATTTTCTGCCTTCCTCTACCACTCAAAAAAGAGAAATTCTCCCCCAAATTTTTGCTGTATCATGTTAAAAGAAAATCAGCCACTTAACAGAGAGATGGGTGGGGGGAGAGAGGGAGAAAGAGACAGGGAAAGAGAAAGGGAGGAAAGTAGGGAGGGAGAGAGAGGAAAAGAGAGTGAGGGAGAGAAAGAGAGAGAAAGAGAGAGACACACACAGAGAAAGACAGACACAGGAAAAAATAAATACCTTAGCTCAAGCTGTTCCTACAAATGCTTCTGAGCAAGCCAGCTACCAGGTCCAAAAATCAGTCCTATGGAGACTAGATCGTGATTAAATCAGCAGCATCATAGATTCTCATTACAGCATTGCTATTGACTCATTCTTCATTCTTGGGCCCATTGCATAACCTTTGCATTTGGTTTAACTCAACCCAGCTACACAATTAAGGAAAAATTAGCACCTCCATGGTGGACAGCACATCATGTATACTTCCATATAACCCTCATGACTAGCCCAGATATCTAGTAAAAATGGAACTGATTGTTTAAAGGTAAAAGAAGTGTTACCTAATTTGTGGTACAGTAGAAAGAGTTCTGTCTCTGGAGTCAGAGAACCTCTGTCTTTTGTATTGTTTGAGATACTGATTAGCTACATGATCCTGGGCAATCCTGCCTTGGGTATCTGCCACCTATGTGATCCTGGGCCTGTCTCAATCTCCCTCCAGCTCATTTTCCTCATCTATCACACTGGGGCAATAATAGCACCAACCTCACAGTGTTGTTGAGAGGATCAACTGGGAATACATGTACAGAGCTTGGTAAAATTTAAAGTTATATAAATCTTCTCTTAGTTTCAGTTACCTTGTTTGTAAAAAAGGTATAATAATATTAATGATTTCACAGTGCTGTGAAGATCAACAGAGAGAATGTTGTTAAAGTGCTTTGAATACCTTAAAGGCTTATATGAATATTAGCTATTATTATTACTCAAAAATCTGTCTCTTATGACTGCCATCTGGGGCGGCTAGATGGTGCAGTGAATAGAGCACCAGCCCTGGAGTCAGGAGTACCTGGGTTCAAATCTGGCCTCAGACCCTTAACACAAAAAACTAGCCGTGTGACCTTGGGCAAGTCACTTAACCCCAACTGCCCTCCAAAAAAAGAAACAAAAAAAACCCAAAATGACTGCCATTTGTATAACCTTAGGTGTCTTAACCTCTCTGTGCCTCAGTTTCCCCATCTACAAAATGAAATGGTTGTACTAGAGGTCTACTCAAGCTCAGGATCCATAGTCCTATGACTGTAATATTTTATTGCTATCTATTTCATTTCAATAATGCCTCTTGCATCTAACCCCATCTAACTAGTCCATTCCTGCTAATGTCAGTAATGTGAGACTCACATTACCAGCTATCTAGTCCTAACAGGTCTTTCCCTCTTCCTCTCACTAGCTCTCCAATCCATCCTTCATACTCCTACCAGAATAATCTTCCTCATGCACAGACATAGTAATGTTATTGCTCTGCTCAAAAATTAGTGGCTCCCTATGTCGTGGTTCAAATTTCTTTGCTTAGCCTTTTCAGGCCCTCCTCAATCTAGTATTATACTACTTTGTCTTGTTCTCAATTTATTTCATTACATAAACTATATACTTCCACCAAACAAGACTATTCTCTGTTCAAATGCTCATCAAGTCTCCACTTCCATGCTGTTGCTCCTATTGGTCTTTATGCTTGAAATATCCTCCTTGTAATACTCTCCATAGCATGCATTAACCCCCTTTGGTTGTTGATTACTTACTCATCAATACTCTATAGTTCTGTGATTTCATTCAAGTGGATACTCCTTTTACCAGTGTCTTGACAATTATCCAATTATCTCTCATCCCTTGCCCTCCACCACTAGATTAGTGTAAAATAGAATAGTAAATTCTATGATGACAGGAATGGTGACTTCTCAGAAATGTAGACATGTTTAGTACAGCAATCCGTATCCAGCAGAAACTTAGTAAATTTCCAATGAATTTCATGGCTGAAATTAATGTTAAAAATCCATTCTCCAAAATACCACAGTAATGTCAGAAATCTTATTTCATTACTGTAACTTACTTACAAAGCTCCTAATAAACAGGCAATGTTCAATGCTTCAATGTTAGCAATCATTCAAAATTGCCATTATATCCATCAGCAACACATGAATAATGAACCAAGAAAATAATGTATCCTTGAATAAATCCACTTGCTAAAAAGAAAGATGACAGCAGTAAGATGATATCTGAAAGAATCAATGCCCCAACTCAAATCTCACCTCCTCCATGAAGTACTCTCTGACTATTCTAATGGTAATCTCTCTCCTCTAGGTCCCTATAGCAAGCACTATATTGATTACCCATTTGGCAGTTTCTATATATTGCCTTATATAGTGAGCTCCACAAAGACAGGGACTCCATGTATCTTCTTTGTAGACTCCACAGTGCTCTATACATATAGTAGGTCCTCAATAAACATTTGTAGAATGAATTATGAATGGGCTATAGAGAAATATCATGGCCTATAAGCAGGTTCAGGTAAGGCTCCTACTGACAACTTACAAGATCCTCTTCTGGGGAGACCCTGGGACAAAGCAAATCTGTTTACATTTTATGCATTATGATTAGAAATTAGAGGCTGAAAACATGACATAAAATTCATAGAATTCTGTAGGGCAGGTATCACACACCAGATACAATTACAGACAGAATTATGCCTTTTTGGTTCTTTACCTCATTATCAAGGTCACCCCAGACAATCACCAAATCTAAGTGGAATAGTTAAGGAGCTTCTGTGACTGAAAAAGGAAACGTGTAGCTGGTTAGGGGCTCAACATATGAAAACCAGGAAAGAAATTTCGTCAATCCCTGGTCCAAGCATGTGGAGTAAAAGGAAGGCTTTTATGAGAATGATCAGGCAGAACTTAATGGGGAGAGTCATCTATGCCTCCTAAACATTGCAGAAATTGATGGAGAATAAGGCTGTCTTGCGTAAAATGCCCCACCTGCAATGATGTCAAGGTCAGTAAAAGCTTGAGTCATCTCTCTTAAGGAACACAATGGCAGTGAGGCTGTTTAAGGCTGTCGTCTTGCCAAAGGGGTAGAGGGGAAAGAGAGTCATTCAGACCTATTTCCTAACCTCATTTGAACTCATGAATAGCAGTAGCTCCCACCCTCTTCCCAGTGTTTGCAAGAATATAATTTTTCAGCTACCTACTAATCAATGTCAAGCACTACTGATGGTGCCAGTTACATAAGAAGTTTTGCCAAGTTAACTATACAAGTGACTTTCTTAGGAAAAAAAAATTGAACCCCAGAACAAGTTCTTTTGAAACAGAGCCATTTAAATTCTTCTTTGGACATTTTAAATAACTAACATCTTTGTGTCTGAGTCATTTTCTCATTAAAAAAAAAATATATGTATGTATGTATGTATGTATGTATGTATGTGTCCCAGTCTAGTGAACATGAATTGGGAAAGAAGGCAATAAATTTGCGATATACTCAGAGACAGGAATTCTGACGTTGAATTCAAGGGATTAAGTTCCAATAAGAGTATTTAATAACCTGTATGGACTTATACACACATATAAAGGTAGTACAATGGATGGAGCATAGGCCTTGGAGTCAGGAAAGTCTGAGTTCATATGTGGCCTCAGACTTACTAGTTATGTAATCGTAAATAAGCCACTTAATCTCCTTGGCCTCAGTTTCTTTATCTGTAAAACAGGGATAATGATAACAACTATCTCACTGGGACGTTGTAGAAATCAAATGAGATAATATTTCTAAAGCACTTTGGAAACCTCAAATTCTAGTTATTATTTTTGTTGTTATTGTTAGACAAACATCACTCATTTAATCTTATACCAAACCTGGTATTTTCTTTTTTCTTTATTTTTTTTTTTGTTCTTATTTGTTTTTGGAGCTGAGAGGGCAGGGCAATTGGGGTAAAGTGACTTGTCCGTGGTCACACAGCTAGTAAGTGTGTGAAGCGCCTGAGGCCGGATTTGAACTCAGGTCCTCCTGACTCCAAGGCTGGTGCTCTACTCACTGCATCACATAACTGCCCCCAAACCTGGTATTTTCTTAGGAAGAAATGTTCACAAAGCATTTCAATTGATGCTCATCCCATGACATTCTCCACAACCAAACATTATAAGCCCCAACAGAAAGTGGTTGAGCTGGATTTGGCTCCACAGACTAGATAATTAGATCTAGAAGGGACTTCAGAGATCATTTACTCAAAGCTGATCAGTTTTCAGACAAAACAATTGAGATTCAAAGACTATAAGTGAGTAACCTAAGGTCACAAAATATGAATGATAGAGCCACAGTGGAAACTGAGGTCTTCTGACTCCAGCTCTAGTCCTCTTTCCAAGACATTCCTCACCCACTCCCTTCTCCCCTCACTCCCTACCTCCTCTCCATCTTCACTAACAACATGAATACAAAAATAACCAACCAGGGTAAGGATTAACGGTGAAGTCTTTGACTGTGGAACAGTTTTTCTTAACATAAAACGTTTTAAAGAATACTATATATATATATATATATATATATATATATATATATATATATATATATATGCAATGATTTGTCAAGCACTTCACAAATATTTATCTCATTTTAGCCTCACAGCAGCTCTGGGAAGTGGGTGCTACTAGTATCCCTGTTTACAGGTGAGGCAAATAGAGAGTTTAAGTGACTTTCCCAGGATCACACAGTTAAGTATCTGAGCAAGAATTCAAACTCGGGTACTGTAAGAGATCTAAAGAAGAGTAAACTAGGTTCATTGATCTGAAGGACTTTGCAATATTGATGGGGGGATAAGAATAAACGTACACAAAGTAAAAAAAAATGACAAAAGAAGTTTCCAATAAGAATGGTTAAGGAGAGAAGTCACAAGCAAAATATGATCAGCTAGCAAAGGAATTCTAGACAAGGGTTGCTTCTGTAAGAGTCAAAGAAACAGGAGAATACTTCATGCTGGTGTGATCAGGAAGGATTTATAGAGAAGATGTTATTTGAGCTAGATCTTAACTATTTGGACAGGTAGAAAGGAGGGGAACAACATTCCTTTCAGGGGAAATGGAGTGACCTAAAAGAGTGAGGCAAGAAAGTATGAGATATATTTGGGGGCTTGGGTGAACCAGTTTATTTGAAGTATGGGACTCCAACAGGTAAATAAGGAGAGATAACAAGGTAGACTGGGGCTAAAATTTGTGGAGCCTTTAATACCAGGCTGAGGACTTCAAACTTTATCCTGTAGGCAATGAGGAACCATTGAAGATTTTCTTTTTTTGAGCACAGTAGGGACATAATCAAAATGGTATTTTCTGAAGATAAGTCCAATATTACTACATAAGAGAGATTTAGGAATCAACTAAACTGGTGGTGTCAAACTGAAATAGAAATGCATCCCTGCCATTGCACATTTACACAGAAAACCACAAATTAACATTATTTGTGTTATATGTTTCTTTATTTTGTTAAATATGAGTATTTCTGGATTAGCAGTCAGGAAGGGGCTCTTGTAATAAGATCAGAAAGTAAGACTTGGTCTTAAGATATTTCTTTACTTTTGTTTGTAATTTGGACATGAGAGGAGGGAGTGAAGAAATTTCCAAAACTAAATTGCAATTTATAAATTATAAATTTATTATTGTTATTCTTACTGCTAGTGATAATAATAGCTAGCATTTATATAGTGTTTTAAGATTTTCCAAGCATTTTACAAATATTTTCTCATTTTATCCTCATAACAACTCTGGGAGGTAGGTGCTTCTATTGTCCCCATTTTACAGGTAAAGGAACTGAGGCAGACAGAGTTTAAGAGGTTTGCAAAGGGTCACAAATTGGGAGTCAGAATTTGAAATCAGACCTTCCTAACGCTATGTCCAACCTTCTATCCACTGTACCAGATAGCTGCCTTGAAATTCATGAAATTCAGATATTGTTAAGTATGCCCATACCTCAGTACATTTGGAACCTTCTAAATTTATTATAGCAATAAATATTATTTATTGGTTTGGTTTAAAGGCTTGCCTTAAATACCTGGAAAAAATTAAGTCATAATATTGTAAGTTTCCATACCACTATGGGCAACACAGTGGGTACTTAGATGGCAAAGTGGATAGAATGACATGCCTGGAGTCAGTTAAAGTTATCATCAACAACAAATTGATAAGTTGGGTTAAAGTTTATAGGATGTCAGCATTAGAAAAGACCTCTAAAGTCAACTGGTACAACCCATACATGGACATAGTCCCCTTCTACAAGATTCTAGACAAGTGATCATCTTGCCTCTGCCTGAAAATCTCCAGTGATAGGGAAGCCCATTCCACTTCCATCCAACTCTAAACTTTAATGAAGGTTTCTTTACATAAAGTTAAGGTATTCTCCAAAACTTCCCTCTGTTGGTCCTAATTTTTCCCTTTAGGGGTGAAATATACCTTCAATGAAGCCACATCATTTTATTCAAACAGGGTTCCATGGTATGAGAAAGACCACCAGCAAATGAGGCCACTTTAGAAGTTAAAGCCCCTGAAACAAGGGTCAAGACAGATGTATAATACCATAAACATTGTGGTAGAATTCCAAAATGTGGTATGGATTTTGTTGTTTTGTTTTGTTTTAAATCAGTAAAGTTAAAATATAATAGAACACTATTATAATCTTGAGGTTAAGAGAAAAGAACCACCTTAATGTCACATTATGGTAAAAGGTCCAAACCACTATATCTAAAAAGGACATCATCTGACCAATTCGAAAAGGACCTGGCACACAGTAAACATTCATAAATATTTGCTAAATGGATGATCTATGGTAAGAGTAAAGTGTTTCATTTATGAGAGAAGAAACACTTTACAAATGCCCACTATGTGCAGAGCAATATTTTAGGTGCTGGGGAAAGATAGAAAGTTGAGATAAAAACACTGTTCCTGATCTCGTAGGGCTTAGTTTGGGAGAGGGATTATACATTAACACAGACAACTGGGAAAGAATATTTCATGATGAATATATTAGTGAAACATAAAACAAAGTTTTTGTGAGGTCCAAGGTCCTTACTGAAATCATGTGTTCTTTTATATATTTTAGGATTTTCACATTACATTTCCATATTATTTGTTATATTTTAAGCATTCAAAAACATTCCCAAAGGCTCAAATTAAAACCATAAGCACGAAGTAATTTCATTCCAGGGCAGACTCCTTTTCTTCCCCCATCAAAAATGTAAACAAGAAGAACTTCATTTATGGATGAAGAGTTCATTTGGGAGACAATTGTAGCACCCAGTACCCACCCCATCCTTTGTTACTGCATATAGGAGTATCTTGACAAGAGATTAAATCTTCTAGCGTTTTGTAACACTTTTGGTTAATTTTACTTCCAGATTTTAAAAAGAAAAGCTGAGAATGGTTATTTTGCAACAATTCATTAAGAATAATTTTTTATAACTGGAATTATCCTGTTCGTGCATCTTTCATACATGACAAATCCTTCTACTCTGGTGCGAACTGAAGACCTAGTCTTCAACTTATAATCACGGTATTTGTTGCAGCGTTGGGTACCAATTCAGTGAATTCTAAATACCAACCTAGGATGGCATTACCTTCTACTCTCAGATACTATATAAAACATGTGACCCTCTTCAGGTTTACACATTTGTTTGGCAATAGCACTCACAAAGAGATCTCATCAGACTTAGATAGATGAACTGTTTATAAATCTAAATAGGACACCGGCTCCTCTCCCAGGAGAACTGTTTTTAAGTCTTTTTCCTTTGTAGTACACAGATTGCATAGGAGCCATGGAGCTTTCAGACTGACTGAAGGAATCATTCAAAACAAAGCAAATCCCAGCCCACCCTCACACTACCCCACCCCCATCCTTACTCTGATGAAGAATTTTTAATTATCATTTCACCATTTTGACACTTTAATTTATACAATTATTCTCCAAAGGAAAGACAAAGTTCCACAAAATAATTCTGTCACCTTAAGCCAGGAATGAGATATTGTGATCAGATACTAAAATGCCCACTTTTTTAAAGAACACATTTCATAAGATTTTACCTCTCTGTACAAAGCAAAAAAAAAAAAGCCTTCTTGCAAAGAAAAAGACTTAATGATCACTCTGCTTCCTCCATCTCCATAGTGACAGCATGCAAACAGCCTGTTCCCTTCTGTTTTATTAGATCTCTTTTCCTCTCTGGAAAGTCATAAATCAAACATATATACATAAGCCTGTATTACAAAAGTAAGCGCCTGGACAAGCGAAGGTGCTGCAAGCAGCCACTGAAGAGAGCTATTTAATTAGGTAAGTGCTCCAGTAATGATTAATTTTCTTTATCTTACCAGCTGACCTGTCAGACCTGTCTTGAGGGGCTTCTGTGACTAAAGGGCAGTTGGGGTACACCTGTGGGCATTGCTTTAAGTCAAAGTGCCAATTATGAGACTCCATCAGAAATGCAGTGACAGAAACGCTGCCCAAGGTATTGATCAAAAACCTCGGAGGAGGGGGAGTAGAGATGGAATTGAATAAAGTCTAGCAGGGGAGGATACAGGGAGTGATGAGACCGAGCACACTCCAAAACCAGGCTACAGGTATTCACTCTTCCCTAAACTAGAGTTAGGTTCCAGGCTAAAGTAGCCTCCTCTTCCATCAGGAAATAATTACAAACGAGAAAAAAAAATGAAGGCAATTCTGTGAAGAAGAAAGGGAGCACAATTTGGATTCACAATTAGAGTCTACTCAGACTGCCTTGTCCTTTCCGGCGAGGGACTACTTTAATACAACTCTACTTGTATGTGGATCCCTGCATTAGGGGAGAAATCTGCAGAAAACACAGAAAACCATGATTCTAATTCCTGTTGTCTTCCTATTTTGCTGAAAGGCACAAAACTGACATATGCTGGAAGCTTACTCTCCCTTCCTCCCTTTTTCTCTGCCTCTTCCCCCTTTCTCTGTTCCCTTCTTCCCCCCGCCCCCATAGGTTTGCCCATTTTCACCAATGAAAGCTAGATCAGGTTACCTGGGCTCTCTCCGGCTTCAGTAGTAGAGGTGTCAGTGAGGATGCTGGGGTCACTCTGAGACCTGCCTCTCGGCAGAAAGCAACCGGTCCCTTCTTCTGATGCAGCCATGGGGAGATCTCAAAGGCAAGCTAAATGGACACACATGAAACCACAGAAACCCAGCTGGCCAAGGTCACAAGAGGGGGATTTTTTTTAAGAGGAAAAAAGAAAGGAAAGAAAAAATAGAAGGAGGAAGAGTGGAAGATAGGATTTGGATTCAATGCAGTCGGACAATAGCTTCAGCCAGCTCCAACCAGAAACATCTTCTCAGCAGTCTCCAGGAAACCACCATCGAGCAGCAAAGGGTTGGTTTCTTATTCATTCATTTTAATTTCCCTTTGCCTTTTTATTTAAAAAAAAAAGTTGAACCAGGAAAAAAAACTTTCTTTTTTATTTTTATTTCAATCTTGGAGTTGCAGAGGGGGTCTCATTAAGCCAGCTAATCTTAAAATGCTCCCTCCCCCCACCCCACCCCCCACCCCCCATGGAAAAAAAATCTTTGCTCTGGCAATTGCTTTAATCTGAAGCTGTGCTTGGAGCATCTGTTGGAAAACATTAGGATTCTCCCATCATGCCTAGCGAGAGATGCCTGACGTCACGTGCAAGGGGAGTGAGAAAGGGGGTGGTGATGGGGAAGGGGGTTGGTAAGGCTCAAATACCTGCACTGCATACTTTTAGGGGTCTGAGTAAGGGCAAATGGCAGTGAGGTACATACAGCTTTAAGAAAATGAAATGTGAGGTACGACCCTTAATTTCCAACTTCTGATCCTTTTCTTCCTCAGCATTCATTCTAGGGACTGTAAGGGGAGTGGGGGAAGGGGAGGGAGGAGACCCTGCTTCTACGTATGATCAAGGCAGGGCTGAGCTTCCTGGGCAGCTGCAGTCAGCAGCAGTTTCTCTCTCTCTCTCTCTCTCTCTCTCTCTCTCTCTCTCTCTCTCTCTCTCTCTCTCTCT
>JAQQSW010000023.1:0-130727 GCA_028646575.1 Pseudocheirus occidentalis | reverse complement strand
AAATTAAGGGTCGTACCTCACATTTCATTTTCTTAAAGCTGTATGTACCTCACTGCCATTTGCCCTTACTCAGACCCCTAAAAGTATGCAGTGCAGGTATTTGAGCCTTACCAACCCCCTTCCCCATCACCACCCCCTTTCTCACTCCCCTTGCACGTGACGTCAGGCATCTCTCGCTAGGCATGATGGGAGAATCCTAATGTTTTCCAACAGATGCTCCAAGCACAGCTTCAGATTAAAGCAATTGCCAGAGCAAAGATTTTTTTTCCATGGGGGGTGGGGGGTGGGGTGGGGGGAGGGAGCATTTTAAGATTAGCTGGCTTAATGAGACCCCCTCTGCAACTCCAAGATTGAAATAAAAATAAAAAAGAAAGTTTTTTTTCCTGGTTCAACTTTTTTTTTTAAATAAAAAGGCAAAGGGAAATTAAAATGAATGAATAAGAAACCAACCCTTTGCTGCTCGATGGTGGTTTCCTGGAGACTGCTGAGAAGATGTTTCTGGTTGGAGCTGGCTGAAGCTATTGTCCGACTGCATTGAATCCAAATCCTATCTTCCACTCTTCCTCCTTCTATTTTTTCTTTCCTTTCTTTTTTCCTCTTAAAAAAAATCCCCCTCTTGTGACCTTGGCCAGCTGGGTTTCTGTGGTTTCATGTGTGTCCATTTAGCTTGCCTTTGAGATCTCCCCATGGCTGCATCAGAAGAAGGGACCGGTTGCTTTCTGCCGAGAGGCAGGTCTCAGAGTGACCCCAGCATCCTCACTGACACCTCTACTACTGAAGCCGGAGAGAGCCCAGGTAACCTGATCTAGCTTTCATTGGTGAAAATGGGCAAACCTATGGGGGCGGGGGGAAGAAGGGAACAGAGAAAGGGGGAAGAGGCAGAGAAAAAGGGAGGAAGGGAGAGTAAGCTTCCAGCATATGTCAGTTTTGTGCCTTTCAGCAAAATAGGAAGACAACAGGAATTAGAATCATGGTTTTCTGTGTTTTCTGCAGATTTCTCCCCTAATGCAGGGATCCACATACAAGTAGAGTTGTATTAAAGTAGTCCCTCGCCGGAAAGGACAAGGCAGTCTGAGTAGACTCTAATTGTGAATCCAAATTGTGCTCCCTTTCTTCTTCACAGAATTGCCTTCATTTTTTTTTCTCGTTTGTAATTATTTCCTGATGGAAGAGGAGGCTACTTTAGCCTGGAACCTAACTCTAGTTTAGGGAAGAGTGAATACCTGTAGCCTGGTTTTGGAGTGTGCTCGGTCTCATCACTCCCTGTATCCTCCCCTGCTAGACTTTATTCAATTCCATCTCTACTCCCCCTCCTCCGAGGTTTTTGATCAATACCTTGGGCAGCGTTTCTGTCACTGCATTTCTGATGGAGTCTCATAATTGGCACTTTGACTTAAAGCAATGCCCACAGGTGTACCCCAACTGCCCTTTAGTCACAGAAGCCCCTCAAGACAGGTCTGACAGGTCAGCTGGTAAGATAAAGAAAATTAATCATTACTGGAGCACTTACCTAATTAAATAGCTCTCTTCAGTGGCTGCTTGCAGCACCTTCGCTTGTCCAGGCGCTTACTTTTGTAATACAGGCTTATGTATATATGTTTGATTTATGACTTTCCAGAGAGGAAAAGAGATCTAATAAAACAGAAGGGAACAGGCTGTTTGCATGCTGTCACTATGGAGATGGAGGAAGCAGAGTGATCATTAAGTCTTTTTCTTTGCAAGAAGGCTTTTTTTTTTTTGCTTTGTACAGAGAGGTAAAATCTTATGAAATGTGTTCTTTAAAAAAGTGGGCATTTTAGTATCTGATCACAATATCTCATTCCTGGCTTAAGGTGACAGAATTATTTTGTGGAACTTTGTCTTTCCTTTGGAGAATAATTGTATAAATTAAAGTGTCAAAATGGTGAAATGATAATTAAAAATTCTTCATCAGAGTAAGGATGGGGGTGGGGTAGTGTGAGGGTGGGCTGGGATTTGCTTTGTTTTGAATGATTCCTTCAGTCAGTCTGAAAGCTCCATGGCTCCTATGCAATCTGTGTACTACAAAGGAAAAAGACTTAAAAACAGTTCTCCTGGGAGAGGAGCCGGTGTCCTATTTAGATTTATAAACAGTTCATCTATCTAAGTCTGATGAGATCTCTTTGTGAGTGCTATTGCCAAACAAATGTGTAAACCTGAAGAGGGTCACATGTTTTATATAGTATCTGAGAGTAGAAGGTAATGCCATCCTAGGTTGGTATTTAGAATTCACTGAATTGGTACCCAACGCTGCAACAAATACCGTGATTATAAGTTGAAGACTAGGTCTTCAGTTCGCACCAGAGTAGAAGGATTTGTCATGTATGAAAGATGCACGAACAGGATAATTCCAGTTATAAAAAATTATTCTTAATGAATTGTTGCAAAATAACCATTCTCAGCTTTTCTTTTTAAAATCTGGAAGTAAAATTAACCAAAAGTGTTACAAAACGCTAGAAGATTTAATCTCTTGTCAAGATACTCCTATATGCAGTAACAAAGGATGGGGTGGGTACTGGGTGCTACAATTGTCTCCCAAATGAACTCTTCATCCATAAATGAAGTTCTTCTTGTTTACATTTTTGATGGGGGAAGAAAAGGAGTCTGCCCTGGAATGAAATTACTTCGTGCTTATGGTTTTAATTTGAGCCTTTGGGAATGTTTTTGAATGCTTAAAATATAACAAATAATATGGAAATGTAATGTGAAAATCCTAAAATATATAAAAGAACACATGATTTCAGTAAGGACCTTGGACCTCACAAAAACTTTGTTTTATGTTTCACTAATATATTCATCATGAAATATTCTTTCCCAGTTGTCTGTGTTAATGTATAATCCCTCTCCCAAACTAAGCCCTACGAGATCAGGAACAGTGTTTTTATCTCAACTTTCTATCTTTCCCCAGCACCTAAAATATTGCTCTGCACATAGTGGGCATTTGTAAAGTGTTTCTTCTCTCATAAATGAAACACTTTACTCTTACCATAGATCATCCATTTAGCAAATATTTATGAATGTTTACTGTGTGCCAGGTCCTTTTCGAATTGGTCAGATGATGTCCTTTTTAGATATAGTGGTTTGGACCTTTTACCATAATGTGACATTAAGGTGGTTCTTTTCTCTTAACCTCAAGATTATAATAGTGTTCTATTATATTTTAACTTTACTGATTTAAAACAAAACAAAACAACAAAATCCATACCACATTTTGGAATTCTACCACAATGTTTATGGTATTATACATCTGTCTTGACCCTTGTTTCAGGGGCTTTAACTTCTAAAGTGGCCTCATTTGCTGGTGGTCTTTCTCATACCATGGAACCCTGTTTGAATAAAATGATGTGGCTTCATTGAAGGTATATTTCACCCCTAAAGGGAAAAATTAGGACCAACAGAGGGAAGTTTTGGAGAATACCTTAACTTTATGTAAAGAAACCTTCATTAAAGTTTAGAGTTGGATGGAAGTGGAATGGGCTTCCCTATCACTGGAGATTTTCAGGCAGAGGCAAGATGATCACTTGTCTAGAATCTTGTAGAAGGGGACTATGTCCATGTATGGGTTGTACCAGTTGACTTTAGAGGTCTTTTCTAATGCTGACATCCTATAAACTTTAACCCAACTTATCAATTTGTTGTTGATGATAACTTTAACTGACTCCAGGCATGTCATTCTATCCACTTTGCCATCTAAGTACCCACTGTGTTGCCCATAGTGGTATGGAAACTTACAATATTATGACTTAATTTTTTCCAGGTATTTAAGGCAAGCCTTTAAACCAAACCAATAAATAATATTTATTGCTATAATAAATTTAGAAGGTTCCAAATGTACTGAGGTATGGGCATACTTAACAATATCTGAATTTCATGAATTTCAAGGCAGCTATCTGGTACAGTGGATAGAAGGTTGGACATAGCGTTAGGAAGGTCTGATTTCAAATTCTGACTCCCAATTTGTGACCCTTTGCAAACCTCTTAAACTCTGTCTGCCTCAGTTCCTTTACCTGTAAAATGGGGACAATAGAAGCACCTACCTCCCAGAGTTGTTATGAGGATAAAATGAGAAAATATTTGTAAAATGCTTGGAAAATCTTAAAACACTATATAAATGCTAGCTATTATTATCACTAGCAGTAAGAATAACAATAATAAATTTATAATTTATAAATTGCAATTTAGTTTTGGAAATTTCTTCACTCCCTCCTCTCATGTCCAAATTACAAACAAAAGTAAAGAAATATCTTAAGACCAAGTCTTACTTTCTGATCTTATTACAAGAGCCCCTTCCTGACTGCTAATCCAGAAATACTCATATTTAACAAAATAAAGAAACATATAACACAAATAATGTTAATTTGTGGTTTTCTGTGTAAATGTGCAATGGCAGGGATGCATTTCTATTTCAGTTTGACACCACCAGTTTAGTTGATTCCTAAATCTCTCTTATGTAGTAATATTGGACTTATCTTCAGAAAATACCATTTTGATTATGTCCCTACTGTGCTCAAAAAAAGAAAATCTTCAATGGTTCCTCATTGCCTACAGGATAAAGTTTGAAGTCCTCAGCCTGGTATTAAAGGCTCCACAAATTTTAGCCCCAGTCTACCTTGTTATCTCTCCTTATTTACCTGTTGGAGTCCCATACTTCAAATAAACTGGTTCACCCAAGCCCCCAAATATATCTCATACTTTCTTGCCTCACTCTTTTAGGTCACTCCATTTCCCCTGAAAGGAATGTTGTTCCCCTCCTTTCTACCTGTCCAAATAGTTAAGATCTAGCTCAAATAACATCTTCTCTATAAATCCTTCCTGATCACACCAGCATGAAGTATTCTCCTGTTTCTTTGACTCTTACAGAAGCAACCCTTGTCTAGAATTCCTTTGCTAGCTGATCATATTTTGCTTGTGACTTCTCTCCTTAACCATTCTTATTGGAAACTTCTTTTGTCATTTTTTTTTACTTTGTGTACGTTTATTCTTATCCCCCCATCAATATTGCAAAGTCCTTCAGATCAATGAACCTAGTTTACTCTTCTTTAGATCTCTTACAGTACCCGAGTTTGAATTCTTGCTCAGATACTTAACTGTGTGATCCTGGGAAAGTCACTTAAACTCTCTATTTGCCTCACCTGTAAACAGGGATACTAGTAGCACCCACTTCCCAGAGCTGCTGTGAGGCTAAAATGAGATAAATATTTGTGAAGTGCTTGACAAATCATTGCATATATATATATATATATATATATATATATATATATATATATATATATATAGTATTCTTTAAAACGTTTTATGTTAAGAAAAACTGTTCCACAGTCAAAGACTTCACCGTTAATCCTTACCCTGGTTGGTTATTTTTGTATTCATGTTGTTAGTGAAGATGGAGAGGAGGTAGGGAGTGAGGGGAGAAGGGAGTGGGTGAGGAATGTCTTGGAAAGAGGACTAGAGCTGGAGTCAGAAGACCTCAGTTTCCACTGTGGCTCTATCATTCATATTTTGTGACCTTAGGTTACTCACTTATAGTCTTTGAATCTCAATTGTTTTGTCTGAAAACTGATCAGCTTTGAGTAAATGATCTCTGAAGTCCCTTCTAGATCTAATTATCTAGTCTGTGGAGCCAAATCCAGCTCAACCACTTTCTGTTGGGGCTTATAATGTTTGGTTGTGGAGAATGTCATGGGATGAGCATCAATTGAAATGCTTTGTGAACATTTCTTCCTAAGAAAATACCAGGTTTGGGGGCAGTTATGTGATGCAGTGAGTAGAGCACCAGCCTTGGAGTCAGGAGGACCTGAGTTCAAATCCGGCCTCAGGCGCTTCACACACTTACTAGCTGTGTGACCACGGACAAGTCACTTTACCCCAATTGCCCTGCCCTCTCAGCTCCAAAAACAAATAAGAACAAAAAAAAAAATAAAGAAAAAAGAAAATACCAGGTTTGGTATAAGATTAAATGAGTGATGTTTGTCTAACAATAACAACAAAAATAATAACTAGAATTTGAGGTTTCCAAAGTGCTTTAGAAATATTATCTCATTTGATTTCTACAACGTCCCAGTGAGATAGTTGTTATCATTATCCCTGTTTTACAGATAAAGAAACTGAGGCCAAGGAGATTAAGTGGCTTATTTACGATTACATAACTAGTAAGTCTGAGGCCACATATGAACTCAGACTTTCCTGACTCCAAGGCCTATGCTCCATCCATTGTACTACCTTTATATGTGTGTATAAGTCCATACAGGTTATTAAATACTCTTATTGGAACTTAATCCCTTGAATTCAACGTCAGAATTCCTGTCTCTGAGTATATCGCAAATTTATTGCCTTCTTTCCCAATTCATGTTCACTAGACTGGGACACATACATACATACATACATACATACATACATATATTTTTTTTTTAATGAGAAAATGACTCAGACACAAAGATGTTAGTTATTTAAAATGTCCAAAGAAGAATTTAAATGGCTCTGTTTCAAAAGAACTTGTTCTGGGGTTCAATTTTTTTTTCCTAAGAAAGTCACTTGTATAGTTAACTTGGCAAAACTTCTTATGTAACTGGCACCATCAGTAGTGCTTGACATTGATTAGTAGGTAGCTGAAAAATTATATTCTTGCAAACACTGGGAAGAGGGTGGGAGCTACTGCTATTCATGAGTTCAAATGAGGTTAGGAAATAGGTCTGAATGACTCTCTTTCCCCTCTACCCCTTTGGCAAGACGACAGCCTTAAACAGCCTCACTGCCATTGTGTTCCTTAAGAGAGATGACTCAAGCTTTTACTGACCTTGACATCATTGCAGGTGGGGCATTTTACGCAAGACAGCCTTATTCTCCATCAATTTCTGCAATGTTTAGGAGGCATAGATGACTCTCCCCATTAAGTTCTGCCTGATCATTCTCATAAAAGCCTTCCTTTTACTCCACATGCTTGGACCAGGGATTGACGAAATTTCTTTCCTGGTTTTCATATGTTGAGCCCCTAACCAGCTACACGTTTCCTTTTTCAGTCACAGAAGCTCCTTAACTATTCCACTTAGATTTGGTGATTGTCTGGGGTGACCTTGATAATGAGGTAAAGAACCAAAAAGGCATAATTCTGTCTGTAATTGTATCTGGTGTGTGATACCTGCCCTACAGAATTCTATGAATTTTATGTCATGTTTTCAGCCTCTAATTTCTAATCATAATGCATAAAATGTAAACAGATTTGCTTTGTCCCAGGGTCTCCCCAGAAGAGGATCTTGTAAGTTGTCAGTAGGAGCCTTACCTGAACCTGCTTATAGGCCATGATATTTCTCTATAGCCCATTCATAATTCATTCTACAAATGTTTATTGAGGACCTACTATATGTATAGAGCACTGTGGAGTCTACAAAGAAGATACATGGAGTCCCTGTCTTTGTGGAGCTCACTATATAAGGCAATATATAGAAACTGCCAAATGGGTAATCAATATAGTGCTTGCTATAGGGACCTAGAGGAGAGAGATTACCATTAGAATAGTCAGAGAGTACTTCATGGAGGAGGTGAGATTTGAGTTGGGGCATTGATTCTTTCAGATATCATCTTACTGCTGTCATCTTTCTTTTTAGCAAGTGGATTTATTCAAGGATACATTATTTTCTTGGTTCATTATTCATGTGTTGCTGATGGATATAATGGCAATTTTGAATGATTGCTAACATTGAAGCATTGAACATTGCCTGTTTATTAGGAGCTTTGTAAGTAAGTTACAGTAATGAAATAAGATTTCTGACATTACTGTGGTATTTTGGAGAATGGATTTTTAACATTAATTTCAGCCATGAAATTCATTGGAAATTTACTAAGTTTCTGCTGGATACGGATTGCTGTACTAAACATGTCTACATTTCTGAGAAGTCACCATTCCTGTCATCATAGAATTTACTATTCTATTTTACACTAATCTAGTGGTGGAGGGCAAGGGATGAGAGATAATTGGATAATTGTCAAGACACTGGTAAAAGGAGTATCCACTTGAATGAAATCACAGAACTATAGAGTATTGATGAGTAAGTAATCAACAACCAAAGGGGGTTAATGCATGCTATGGAGAGTATTACAAGGAGGATATTTCAAGCATAAAGACCAATAGGAGCAACAGCATGGAAGTGGAGACTTGATGAGCATTTGAACAGAGAATAGTCTTGTTTGGTGGAAGTATATAGTTTATGTAATGAAATAAATTGAGAACAAGACAAAGTAGTATAATACTAGATTGAGGAGGGCCTGAAAAGGCTAAGCAAAGAAATTTGAACCACGACATAGGGAGCCACTAATTTTTGAGCAGAGCAATAACATTACTATGTCTGTGCATGAGGAAGATTATTCTGGTAGGAGTATGAAGGATGGATTGGAGAGCTAGTGAGAGGAAGAGGGAAAGACCTGTTAGGACTAGATAGCTGGTAATGTGAGTCTCACATTACTGACATTAGCAGGAATGGACTAGTTAGATGGGGTTAGATGCAAGAGGCATTATTGAAATGAAATAGATAGCAATAAAATATTACAGTCATAGGACTATGGATCCTGAGCTTGAGTAGACCTCTAGTACAACCATTTCATTTTGTAGATGGGGAAACTGAGGCACAGAGAGGTTAAGACACCTAAGGTTATACAAATGGCAGTCATTTTGGGTTTTTTTTGTTTCTTTTTTTGGAGGGCAGTTGGGGTTAAGTGACTTGCCCAAGGTCACACGGCTAGTTTTTTGTGTTAAGGGTCTGAGGCCAGATTTGAACCCAGGTACTCCTGACTCCAGGGCTGGTGCTCTATTCACTGCACCATCTAGCCGCCCCAGATGGCAGTCATAAGAGACAGATTTTTGAGTAATAATAATAGCTAATATTCATATAAGCCTTTAAGGTATTCAAAGCACTTTAACAACATTCTCTCTGTTGATCTTCACAGCACTGTGAAATCATTAATATTATTATACCTTTTTTACAAACAAGGTAACTGAAACTAAGAGAAGATTTATATAACTTTAAATTTTACCAAGCTCTGTACATGTATTCCCAGTTGATCCTCTCAACAACACTGTGAGGTTGGTGCTATTATTGCCCCAGTGTGATAGATGAGGAAAATGAGCTGGAGGGAGATTGAGACAGGCCCAGGATCACATAGGTGGCAGATACCCAAGGCAGGATTGCCCAGGATCATGTAGCTAATCAGTATCTCAAACAATACAAAAGACAGAGGTTCTCTGACTCCAGAGACAGAACTCTTTCTACTGTACCACAAATTAGGTAACACTTCTTTTACCTTTAAACAATCAGTTCCATTTTTACTAGATATCTGGGCTAGTCATGAGGGTTATATGGAAGTATACATGATGTGCTGTCCACCATGGAGGTGCTAATTTTTCCTTAATTGTGTAGCTGGGTTGAGTTAAACCAAATGCAAAGGTTATGCAATGGGCCCAAGAATGAAGAATGAGTCAATAGCAATGCTGTAATGAGAATCTATGATGCTGCTGATTTAATCACGATCTAGTCTCCATAGGACTGATTTTTGGACCTGGTAGCTGGCTTGCTCAGAAGCATTTGTAGGAACAGCTTGAGCTAAGGTATTTATTTTTTCCTGTGTCTGTCTTTCTCTGTGTGTGTCTCTCTCTTTCTCTCTCTTTCTCTCCCTCACTCTCTTTTCCTCTCTCTCCCTCCCTACTTTCCTCCCTTTCTCTTTCCCTGTCTCTTTCTCCCTCTCTCCCCCCACCCATCTCTCTGTTAAGTGGCTGATTTTCTTTTAACATGATACAGCAAAAATTTGGGGGAGAATTTCTCTTTTTTGAGTGGTAGAGGAAGGCAGAAAATGGGAGACAGCTTAATAGAAATTTACATAAGAAGCTATTTGTACCCTTTAATAATGGCTCAAACTCTGTGAGTTGGTCACACCTTATTCAGGTTACCAGCAAAGTGTCTAGAATTGCTCATCTTATGTATATTTTGAACAATAGTGTCTGAAAAACAGCAACTAACATTGATAGTTTAATTCATGTTGTGTTCTCCTCTGTTTATTTGTATATTGTTCTTTGTAATGTTTCAGCGCTTCACTCTGTCCATTTCATTTGGCTTGGGAATATAGTAAATGGCATTTAATGACCAGGACCAAAAACTGTTCTGAGGCAGCACAGGGAAAATAGTACACTGAGAAGAAAACACAGCTGCAGGTTGACCGATGGCATGGGTCAAAATTCCTACAGAAAAGAAGCAAGCAAAAAGTGCCACTGAGCTTCTGAGCAGGGCATCCTAGTAAATCGCCATGCTAAAAATAAGCCTACACATTTGTTAATAATTGCTCTCTGCATGCTTTTATAATTGACTAATAACAGCTTATTCTAGGAGGATATTAGCATATAGAAGCTGTTCTAAGATAGTAAACTATGGATTTCAATCACTTATCTTGATTTTAAAAATACTTTATAGTTAATATGAAGCACCTTCTCAGTAAGGTCAAGGACCTCTTGTATGAGAGAGTAGTGCAATGTCACATTTTCTTAGCACTTGAGGGAATTCTCACCCCAATCCAGGGAACTTTGTTAAGCCCCTGCTATGTGTGAGATATTGATTATATAAAGAGAGGGTACTGCCCTTAAGCTTCCAACGTCATTGGGAATGGGAAATATATACATTAAAAAATGGATGCCAGTACAAAGCAATAAGTGTTTAGTGAAGTAGGATGATAATAAAAGCATTTAAAACAAGTTAGAGCCCCGTAGACTGAAATAAAGAAAAGCTTAGTGGAAATGCTATATTTTGTTAATATAATCTATATTTAGATTTGCTGCAGGGTTGAGTCTCTGTTCCTTGAAATCTCAGGCCTGACTTAAAGATAGTAAGAACTCTATAAGTGCAAGGATGGGCTGCTACTTGCATTTGTGTCTCTCAAAACACTGAGCACAGGGAGGTTAGATAGATATTTGTTGAATGAATGAAGAAATGAATGAATGTAAAACAGTTTGTATAGCTTTTTGCACATACAAGTTCAAAGAATCCTCTGTTGCCTATTCTTGACAGAGTTGTGGCATAAGTGACCATATTGGGAGTCCTTCCCTCTAGAGACAGAATGTCCAACCCTATTGATTCCTGCCCCCAAAGAGGTCAAGTACACACCTAGGAACAACAGTGGGTTTTTGCTTCAAAGTAGAATGAAAACTCCTTGAGGGAGTTTTGTCATTTTGTCTTTTTATACCCAGTATTAATCAAAGTGCCTTGTGCATAGTGAATGTTTAATAGCTCCATGTTCATAAGACCATAGATTTAGAGCTGGAAGGAACATTAGAGGCCATCTGGTCCAACACTCATTTACAGGTGAGGCAACTGAGACCTGAAAGGTTGTGACATGCTCCAATTCACAAAAGTAGTAAGTAGCAAAGCCAAACTTTGAATCTAAATCTTCTCCAGACTGAACCCTTAGTTTTCTTAATCTCCTTCTATCATAGTCCTTTTCTTGTGCCCTACCCAGGAGATGAAGCTACCCTCACTTTGTTAGTAGTATTCTAGTAGAGGGCAGACTTTGGCAGGTCTGGCAAGGTTTTAAGTATTAGGTGAGAAATGGACTTTTTTTTTTTGCTGTCTATGGACCAGCCTATGTCTGACAAGATTCATGCACAGGAGGTTACCTCACTCTCTCAACCCCAGGTAATGAATTCTCTTGACTAGAGATAATAGTTAGCCGAGACATGGAGGGATTGTGGTCTCCTTTGGTGAAGGCTGTGCTCACAGCGATGAAGTCTCAGATCTCTGCAAGTCTTGAATTACTCTCTAATACAAAGAAAAGTGGAAGAGGGCAGACTAGATCTGTAGATAGAGGACTCAGGTTGAAATCCCTTCTCCATGACTCAGTACTTGTGTCAACTTGAACTGTGTGGGTCTTGGTTTCCCCATTTTCAAAATGAGGGGATCAAACCGAAAGCTTCTTCCAGCTACACTATGATTCTATAGTCTACTTTAAAGGAGAAAACCCACTTTTAGATTTTGTTTAAATACTCCCTCCTTTCCCCAACCTCCAACATTTGGGAAACTGGTTGCTACTGTGTGTCTACACATATATACTTGCATATGTATGTATGTATACATGCATGTATGGGTATATAGTTTTTATCAAATACTTAAACAGGAAAGAGGAAAAGAGAACTACCAATATGTGGGAAAAGATGGTCCAAACATGATCAAAAATGGAATTTTCATCCCCATGATTTTTGAGGATTTAGGATAGTGACTCTCATCCTTAAAGTCTAGGTCAGGGGTTCTTAATCTGAAATTTATTCAAGTATTCCATGAATAGATTTCAGTTGGTCCATGAACATGAATGGGAAAAAATTATATTAACTTCTCTCTACTTCAGTTTCCTCAACTGTAAATAAGGATAATAACAGCACTTACCTCTCAGAGTTGTTGTGAGAATCAAATGAGATAAAATTCATAAATCATTTAACACAGTGCCAGGCACATAGTAGGTGCTGAATGGTTGGTTTCTTTCCTTCTACCAGTCTCTAACTGAAATTTAGCATTTCCTTTAGTTATGAATATAAGGTAAGAAATATTATTTCTTTAAATATTTCATTAGACTGCCAGCAGGGTCAATGATGCAGAAAAGAATAGGAATGCCTCGATTAGATAGATGGAAAGTAAAAAAAGGTAATGTCAAGCCAAATGCTAATAATGCCTTGTTTGCTGCTATTAGCATGACTAGATAAACTTAAGATCACTCATCAAAAGTAGTGTCGGCATCAGATTCAAGAAGCTCCCTATAAACCTGAATTCTACACACCAAACATTAGCTGGATGGGTGGAGTGGATAATTGGTCTACTTGGGAAAATAAGAGGAATTCATACACCTTGGGTTAAGCTCACCAGAGCCTCACAGCCAAAAGATCCTTACCTCATGAGTCCCACTTGGGAAGATGGTTCCAAATTCCACTAGCTCAGAATTAAACTTAAACACCCTGTCTTCGGGAAAGATCAATCTGTCAGTACACATTATGTATACATCTTCCTCTATCCAGCCCACAGCATAATATGCTAACCTAACATCAGTTAAAAGCCTTTTGTGGTAAGGTGTAATATGTACTCTTGCAATGAGCATCTAATTTAGTTGTGGCTTAGGCTTAAAGAAAAGATCCTGAAAACATTCATCATTATGATTTTGTGGGGGGGTTTTGTATAAGATATAAATAAATTAATCTGCAGAATAATTTGCCTTTATCTGTATTACCCATGACATTACCTATATGAACCTCAGGTTTTTTGCCTGATAATGAGGAAGTTGAATGTAACAACTTCAACTATATCTTCCTTTGCTGAATGCTATGATGCAAGGGCACAATGGTATAAGGCAAAGGCAAGGTATTTCTGTTGTTCCCAAATGGTAAATAAGGATCAACAGAAACCTTAATACTAAGCAGGAATTACTGTGAGACAGCTCTGGTGATGACATTGAGGAATTTTTTTTGCCATTGTCCAAATTACTACATTCCATAGTCAAAAAGAGGCAAGGAGAAGGTTCAGAAAACTTCTGCTCCAATAAAACTTTACATTTGGTGCATATGTTCAGAATGTACAAATACAAAGTTCCCCAAGAAATTACTTCTTCTCCAATGGCTTCCTTACCTTTTGCAAAGTGATGGTATAGGAAAGGGTTTTTATAGTGTTTTGATGATGACAGTACCTATTTATATCTGTAGATATCAATTTATCCACATTAATATCTTTATAGCAGATAGATTGGTCCAGAGCATATTGGATGGCTTCTCTGGAGAGGATGCAAGGAAAAATATGGACAAAATGAGAAAATAGGGGCAGGTTTCTATCCTTACTAGTGGATGACATGCCTAATGAATTCATTGATCTACCAAAGTATCTGTGTGTATGAGTGTGTACATGTATACACACATAGACATAAACATTAAAACATAGTGTACAATAAAACACCCAGTTTTGGAGTCAAGGAGCATATTTACACATGCTCATATACCCATATAAATAGTATATGTATGCTAAATAATCACATTTCATATATATATACATTATACATGTATGTGTATATATATGTGAGTGTGTATACACAATTGTATCAAAACTACAAAAGGTTATAGCATACTCTTTGAACATCTTTGAATAATCAATTCAATATTTGTATACTCTATTCTAATTTTCTGTTTAACCCATCTTTGCCAAACATTTTTTTGAAAAAAAAACTATAATGATAATAGATCAGACATGTTAATATTGTATATTTGAGAAGTATTGGTTATCTGTGTATTTCAAACAGATTCTATGCAACAATTGCAGTTACTTAATTTAATAGAATTTTTCAGAGAATTCTCTGGGTCCTCACATGATAATGGACATGATATAGTCTGCTGTGAACATAGGGACTGGTTCTCTGATTTCATGGATATTTTCCCTTTTGTTATTTGAGTAGTTCAGGTTTTATGTCCCCATATAGTGCTTTAATACCTCTTCTTATACAGGTAGTCTTTGTTGCTGTGATATGCATTTAGATTTTGCTGTGGGGGATAAAAGAAAAGGAACTAGCATTAATTGGATCAGGAAGCAGGCTTGAATTTTGAGAGGTCCTACTTAATGGTCTCCAATCCACCAGGCTTCTGAGAAATTGTTTTATTTTCAATTTTTTTTTCATTTCTAAAGCTTTGATTTATATGCTGTTTTTGGCAGTTGAATATACACTGGTACTGGGAAGTTTGAAGTGATGTGATTTCCCTGGCAGGTTTCACACACTTCCAGGACTCTGTAAGAATGGAGGCAGTCATGGCCACCCACAGTCTCCACATCTCAGCTGCAGCTTCTGTGTTATAATCTCAGTGCCAAAGGCAGCATTATACTCAGTGCAGACAAGGCACTGTTGAAGGCAGCCAGAGAGGAAGAGAAAGGAGCAGATGATGGGTAGATATTAGCATTAAATGTTTCAGAGAAAGAAAATTAGAGCCCAAGTCTTGAACAGATAAGCTTCAGAGTGAATGGCCGTGAATGAGAGAGCTTTTGCTTTCAGTCCCAATTCATTCAATATCATGCACGTGCAGGATTACTCTATGGTATCAGAGGACAAAGAGAATGCCTGTTCTGCTCCCAAAATTTTATTGTATTAACTACATTTGAGATAAAACTTTCTTCAAGGCCCACTTTAGTTGTAATTTCCTCCAGGAAGTCTTCCTTGATTTTGATAGCTGAAAGTGGTCTCTTCCCTTCTTGGGTTTCTTGAGTTCTTCATTTAGGTTTTTGATTTGTCCCTTGTATATTCTACTTTGTGCTATCCTTATTTGGATTCATGTGGTTCTTTCCATTTGATTGTTCGCTCCCTGAGTGCAAGAGATTATGACATTTTTTCACCTTTGTAATTTCTTGCTTTGCACATAGATGCTTAGTAAATGTTTGAATAGAAAGTATCAACATAAAATGGACAGAAAATTATTTTTGGGATTGGAATAGTTCTCAAAATTTAATAATCATTAAACATTGGAGAAGAGGAAAGATTGGAAGAAAACTGGGGGAAATAATGAGTCCAAAGGAATCAGAGAAAGAAGAATGAATGGAGGACTTAAACTAAGCCATTCCTTGTAAAGTTTAAGTTTTAAAAATAAAAATGATGGCTTTGACTTTTGAGAATTTTTCTGGAGTAATGCTGCTGCTGACAGCTCACAGGAAAGGAGGAATCAATGCTAGGCTGTCCTATTAGTGAGCACTTGCTGATTTCCTTGGCACTTTCTCTAAAGTGACTATTTCAATTTTTTTTTTATTCTCCTCAAGCCCAATCCCCACTGGCCTCAGCAGATAATCTCACAATCTTTACTCTGAAAATTGAGGCCATCTGACACAAACTTCCCTGATTTCCTTCTTCCTCACCTTAAAATTTCTCTGCTTGTCCCTTTCCACTTTCTTTTAGTCAAGGTGTCCTTCCTTTCTAAGGCTTCCACTGTTGCTATTGACCCCATTCCATGCTACCTCCATCAATTATCCCTTCTTTCCTTAGCTCCATTAATGCTTAAATATTCACTGATTTCTTCACAGCTTACAAACACCCTCAGGTCTTTAGGAAACTGTCTTAATTCTACCTCTCTCTCAAGCTTTTGTCCTATTTTGTCTCTTCTTTTTACCTCAAAATTGTTTTAAAAAGTGTTCGAGTTCACTGTGCTTTCATCACACTCCTTTGATTTCTAGTAATCTTGACCTTCATTCTTATTACTCTACTGAAACTATTCTCTTCAGGATTCCCAATGACTTCTCAATCTCCACAGTCCTAATTCTTTTTTGAGTGTTGTCCTCATCACTATTAATTTTGTTAACTATGTTTTCTCCACCATTATCCCATTTTCAGACTCTCTCCTTGATACCTTGATTTCAGTGGTACTATATTTTATTGGTTCTTTTCCTACTTCTTTAGCCACCCTTCCATTTTCTTTGATGGTTATACTATGTATATATGTATGTAGTATGTATAGGTACATATACACATGTGTGTATCTATATGTGTGTCTGTGTGTGCATATATATACACATTATATATAATATATATGTGTATATATTATATATAATGTGTATATATGTATGTGTGTATATATATATGTATAATCTTCTCCTTTCCTACCATTGCCTTATGTATTCATTTAAGTCCAATAAAATCAACTTGTATAACATGCTTCAAATTAGCTCACTCCATTTCATACCCATTTTCACTACCCTTGTCAAGTCTTAGCTGTATTATAGCTGCATCCTCTTAACAGCAACTATCTACACAGACCACATTGACCTCAAAGTTTTTGAGAAAATAAAAAGTAGCTCTTCTCACAAAATGTCTGGAAATCTCTGCCATATAAGGTAAGTCCTAGGCCTGCACTCTGCCTTTCAAATGCTTTCACAACCTCACTGCTCTATACCAATCTCTTCATACTTGCTTCCCTCCAAACTTTTCTATTAAACATTCCCTTGCCTTCCACAGAGATCAGTCTGGTCTTAGTGACTCTTGCCTATAGTGGTACTTTCACTGCAAATATAGTTTTTAGTGGCAATTTTGAATAGTATACCTCCATTAAATTCCTCATTTGATACTTTTATCTCATGGCATGGAAAGAAGCCTAACTTTTAGAAAGCTACATGCCAGTGGAGGATAGTCCAGTATGTCCTATGTAGCTTCAAAGACTATGGGTATGGGATCAAAGTTGTACTGAATGTGTTTCATCTGTGAGGCAGACTAGGTTAGTTCTGAGAGGGTCACCGTTGAGGTCATCACAGGGCAACTACTGCTTTGGGGTCATAGTACTTCTCTAAGACCATCTATCAAGTTATAGAAGGGTAAGAATCTGAATCAGTAGAAGAAACACTCTCACCAAATTATGAACCCTTTAAGGAAATTGTTCTATGTGACTTATTTTGAGTCTATGTTCACTTTTTTTTGTTTCAGAGGTCTCAATTTTGGGATAATCTATATTAAAATCAATAGAGTATCTATCTTTTAATGAAACTCTCCTGTCTCAGCAACTAGATGATAAACTCCTTGATAGTAGAAAGATTGTCTTATGCTTTTTTGGATTCCAAGAAGCAAACCTTTGTTCCTTACTTATAGTAAGGATTTAGTCAGTTTGTTGATGAAAGCCTAACTTTTAATATAATCTGTTTATGAATTAATGATGCTATTCAACTCTACATCAGATCCTTGATTAAATCTCTGTGTAGTTCCTCAATGAAGTCAGATTTCACAGCTCAATCAATACCTTCATGAATTGTTGTAGTCAAAATAATTCATCACCTGATAGACTTCTAATAATGAACATTTTTGAATTTTGCTAGGCTAATCTTTAGACAACAATTGCTGGGCTTATATATGAAAGACATGGTAAAGCTTTTATTTCATTGGCATAGTCATCAGGGAGTCAGTGTGATGAAGTATTGGAGAAAGGATTTAATAGAGAAGTATTGTTTTCTTTCACAAAAATTTTTCTTAGTGGACAGCAGTTTATAATAGAGTACACACACACATATGAAGTAAGATGATAAGATTTAGAGGTGGAAAAGGACTTTGGATACATTTAGTCCAAATTTCTTATTTTACAGATGAGGAAACTGAGACCAGAGTAGATAATTGACTTGTTCAGCATCACATAACCAAATTTAGCACCATTTCCACTGTATCATATTCTTTCTTTCCTTTCCCCAATCCTTCCCAGACTCCTCTCTCTTCTTTCCTCTCTTCTCCTTCCTCTTCTTCTGTGTACCCTCTTCTTCTCTCCCTTCCCGATTCTCCTCCACCATCACCTCTCTCTTCCTTCTTCCCTCCCTCCTTCTTTTCATATTCATATTCATATCCTTTAATATTTTAATAAAATATTTTGAAAGACTTTTTTCTCTTTCATATTAATACTATATCATCATCTTTAATCCAAGGAGTAGTAGTTTGACACATTCACTAAAGCTCTTGTTGGAAATGTGGAAAGGATTTATGCTTCAGGAGCACGTTTTAGGCTAGATAACCTCTAGTGGCCTTTCCAACTGTGAGGTAGTATCCTTCATGAATCTTTCTGTAGCATCTGTCAGTACTTCTGGGTTTTTTGGTGAAAACTGCTTAATGTCTTGTATTAACAGGACTTTAATACTTGAGACATCTGTGATTTCTTTGCTATAGCTATTGCCTTCACCAAACCAGGTCATAACCCCTCAGACATATTAGAACTTGGAGGAATTGCCATGGCTTAAAAACCTCATCATCATTTAGTCAAGAGAATAGAAATAAAGTCCTTCCCTGGGCTAAATGCAAAGCATTTTACAGTATTCTGTTAACAGCATCTCTCATTAAATCGTGACAAGTCCCTTGTGTCAATTTTGAAAACTTCATGCTTTTGTAGTAAGCTAAATAGGCAGAGTTTTCAGTTTTCAGTTGCTATAATGTGTCAGAAAATGGAGGAGGATAGAAATTGCTAATCTTAAATAGATATTTTTCCTGTATGTTAAAAAAATGTACATTCTTCCTTAAATTCATTAATTACTGACATTATATTCAAAATAATTCAAATAGTTAAGATCAAGTATAAGGTCACACTAGTTAAAAATGGCAGTGCCAGATTTCAGCACACTACGTGTGTTCAAAGAGTGTAATGATAACAGAATTATTGTAACTTCAAATTAGTACTAGTACAAATGACTAGCTCAGTTTCATTGGGTGTCAAGCATTTAAAATGCCCATATTTAGGAATACTTAAGAATTTCTGGGCTTTTACTTTTAAGCCATATTCAAAAACAATAAAAAAAATGTGTGATTGTTTAGGTGGCCATTTCTACCTGTCAGTTTTGCATTTGTTAAACTCTTACTGTAGTTATCAGGGTTAGCTGGCTCCTGTAGGAGATATAAAGAAGTTTTAAAATACCAGTGATAGCTCTTATTCATGTAGAACCTTATACAAATGGCCTCTCTTGAGCATTACAATAACCAAGTTAAACTGATAGTCCATATACTAGAGTTATCATTTTATGGATGAGGAGACCAAGGCTCAAAGATTAGTGGATGATGTACTGAAAATGCAGTTGGATTTGGAGTCAGGGAACTGAGATTAAATACTAGACTCAACTGCCTAAATAAGTCATTTAACCTCCTTGGGCTTCATTTTCCTGATCTGGACAATGAGGGAGTTACATTAGATCCAAGACGTCAAACATAGGACTACAACATTTCCCAGCGCCACAGGAACCAGATTAAAGGTAAGCAGGAAATATTCAGCAAAATAAATAAAAATCCACTACCACACAGATTATGCTCATTTGTGACTTTCTAAGTCAATACATTTCCCAGAGGAATGTTTCTATTTGAGATTGACATCACTGCTCCAGATGAATCTGGGTCCCTTTCAATATAGCAAAGAAGTGTTGGTGCCAGGACTAAAGACCTAACTCCTATGACTCTACCCGCAGTGTTCCATCCAATATACTGGGTTGTAAATTAATTACCTAGGCTAAATAACAAGCCAAGGGTATGTACTTTTTCCAAATAAGAAATACAGATAGTGCTATAGGAGGAATGCCTACTAGACATGTGTGCTTCTGATTTCTAAAACTAACTCTAATCCAATTTGATGACTATACAAGGACTGAGTCAACTGTCATTACACATGCCAGGATTTCCATTGCTAGGAGCCCATGTAGCACTCTTCTACCTCAGCAGCTATGGATTTGGCTCTGGGAAGGCCCTTATCTAAATAGTTCATGTAATTTTACATGGCAAAATCTCTGTAATATGAAATATCTGGGCAGCTGGGTGACTCAGTGGATAGCGTGCCAGCCTAGAATCAGGAGAACCTGAGTTCAAATCCAACCTTGGACACTTAGCATCTAGGTAACCCTTGGCAAGTCACAAGTTTTGCCAAGATAATTCCAAAGGGGCATGAAGAGTTAGAAATGACAGGAATGACTGAATAACAACAATAACAACCACAAAAAGAATACTAATTGGACTAGAGAGACTTCTAGGGTCCTTCTTCAAGGAGGATATATTTTAAGGACTCAGATTTTATATGAACTTAGTTTTGAAATTATAAGCTCATTTTAGTTGTACACATTTATTATGCCCTGGTCTGAGGATTATTGCTCCCTACATTGATGAAAGCTTTCCTTAGTAGCAGTTAACTAGATATTTAATTTTAATAAGTTGGCACCTGCATTTGTGATTTGTCATGCCCTATGACTTTGAACTCTTGCTTCTTCAGGGGTATGATATTGTTGAGGCTAACGGATTATACAATTAATTATTCAGAATATTAAACCATTAGTGTCTTAGAAAACAAAAGACACTTTAATATATAAGCCAATCTGTGTGTAATTATCATCTTGAATTTTTAGATGCATGTTTTCTTTGAAAGCAAACAAATATGATTATAGTTAATGGAAGAGCATTGAATTTCTGTCTTATTCTCTTGATAAGTTTAAAAAGCAATAACTCTTATCTTCCAGGACTTTTATTCCTAGAGTTTTTGTTCTTAATCTTGTCTGTAATATAGATACAAGATATAAAAACCTTAAGTATAGGTGGGAAATGGATCTGTGATTCCCATAAGTCTCTTAGTGCTGTTGATGATAGATCCGTTCATGAGACTCTCTTTATTAGAGTTATCCTGCTGTGCTTTAAAAAAAACCCAGTGGGGTTACTTTATTAGAAGATGCTCAGACATCTAGGATGCCTATTTTAGTTACATAGCACACATATACACAAATATACACATGCAATTCTCTCATTATAGATCCATTATGAACTTAGTTTACAGGGATTTTGAAAAAAACTTACCTTCTAAAATTCTTTTGATGTATATAAATAGAAAGAAATGGAAAATTCACTTTTGATTAGACTGGAGAGGAAGCAGTTTTTAAAAATTTCTCCTCAATTTGATTTCTTTTTGAAAATCTCTTCATTGTCTTTTAAAAATATATTTTAATAGATGCTTTTTGTTTTTACTTTACATTTATTGCCAAATATATCAATTCTTTCTTTGCCCATCAAGTTTTTCCTTATTCCAGAGATTAAAGAAGGAAAAGAAAAACAGCTCAGCAAAGCAGCCTAATATAGCTTATAATACGTACCATGTCTGGGGACCAAGATTGGTCTTCATATTTTCAGAGAAATCAGGGTGCTTTTTTAAAAAAATTGTTTAAATTTTTATATATATTATTTTCCTGGCTCTCATTTCATTCTGTATCAGTTTACATAAATTGTGTATATATCTCTCTGAATTCTTCATATTCATTGTTATCCATCTACTTTACAGCTGCCAGAGTGATTTTCCTAAAGCACAGATCTTAGCCATTCCCTAAATGAATGGACTTCTACTTTGTTTCTAGCTCTCTGCCACTACAAAAAGTGCAGCAATGAATACCTTGGTACATATAGGTCCTTTCTTCTGTCTTAACCCATTCATGTTTATGTGTGGAAGTAAAATTTGAATCAAAACATTGTAGTCAGTTTTTGACTGTTCTAAATTGCTTCCCAGAATGGTTGGACCACCTCACAGCTTTACCAAAAATGTATCAGTGAGCTTGTCTTCTTCACCAAATTTGACACTGTGTGACATCCATGCAATCTTTGGCACATATTATACTTTTCACAAAAATATTCCTACTGTGAAGAACTAAATGAAACACAAAATTTCCAAGTATCATCTACCAGCTGTGATCTCTTTTCTCCTCCTGCCCCCATCCCAGAACTGTTTCTATAATTTATAGAGCAATGGTGTGTGTGTGTGTGTGTGTCTGTACATGTGCACATGTGTATGTGTCTGCATAACTCTGTTGGTTAGAGTCCAGTGATAAGAAGAGCAAGATTGTAAACTCAATCTCCATCCCTGTCAGTTAAACTTCTGTTTCTGGGTCAGGGGTAGCTCTCCTAATCCTAGGCAGTCTTCTTCACAAAGATCAGTGATCATGAAGAGGACCAAGTGAGTTTGAATGGATTAAGGCAAATTCATCCTCTCTAATGAGAAAACAATTCAGACCTTATGCCCTGCTGCAGAAGCATCATCTTCATACAAGGAATACAGAACATTAGGTGCTCAATTTGGAAAGTAAGTTTAATGTTCAGTGTCAAAACTTAGAGATAAGATGGACAGTGCTTTTTTTTTTCATTTTGTGTCACTCCTAAATAGGAGGGACTATGTCTGCTGGTGAAAAGATAATTGCATCTTTATGAGGCATTCCAGCCTCAGTGTATTAGCTCAATACTTGAACACTTCTGTCCAGGCTGATATTTTGACTGCTGCCCCTGAGGCAGAGTCTAAGCCATCATATTATATTCTAGTGAAACAATAAAATAAAATATGCTGGACTGGCCTTTGGATGCTTCCTATAAAACTGCTCAGTATCATTTCAGCCATGCACTTGGGCTATGCCTGGAGTGATATTGTTGGCTCATGTATGAAACTGCTAACTCCATATTTTTTCCCCTCAAGTTCATGCCTGGAGCAAAGAGCAGAAGTTAAACTTGGTATGGAAATTAGAATCTTCAATTTACTATAGTGATCCATTATAATTTAATTTGTAGATTGAACACTTTTGGAGGGGCAGGGTCTGTTTCATATACAGTGTCCCCATCATGCTTGATATAGCCCTAGTTGTGGAATATTTATTAGAGAAATTAAATCAACTGTGTTTTTATTGGTCTGGATTCCCCTTTCAACCTTGCAGATTCCAACATCTCAATGATTATCTTCATGAGTTGCTGTGGCCAAAAAAGATATACCACCTGGTAGCCTACCCTTTGGTGCTAAACTTTCCCCCACTTAACTAGGCCAGTCCTTGGATGATAGATATACAGTCCACTATTGGACCCATGCTTGGAGCCTTTCCATCTTAATAGATCTTGCCAGAGCTTTTGCTCTATTGGCATAATATTTGCATCGTGATGGAGAATTGAAAGATTTTAGTGGAAGAAGCAGGTGATAAATACTCATTAAAGCCTGACTTAATTGAGTTGAATAAACCAACTCTAACCTTACACGAAGCATCAAACAAGAAAAGGCAAAAAACCAGAAAAAACAGGTCAGGAAGACTCTTTTTTTGTTGACCCGTTCTAGTTTAATATATTTTTTAAATTAACCTGTCCCTTCCATTCCCCCTCATAGTGAACAAATAAAAGAACTCCCTCCCTAAAAAATAAAGCCTTTTAATACATACATACATAGTCTAGCAAAACAAATTGTCGTATTGACAATGTCTAAGAATGAAAGTCTCTTTCTTATTTTAAGTGCATCATCTCTTTAGCAGGAGGTGAGTGGTGAGTTTTATCGTTATACTTTTGAACTCACCTGAAATTGCACTGGTCATAAGAAAAGATTGTTTACTGATCAGATTTGTAAAGTCTTTGATTTTTTTATGATGTTCTCACTGTACATATAGTTCCCCTCATTTTACTCCCTTCTTTCTGTATCAGTTCATAGAGATCTTCCCAGTTTTCTCTGAAACTGCCCATTTCTTCATGTCATATGGCAAAATAATATTCCATTGTATTCTTATATCTCAATTTATCTAATTATTCTAAATAGGAGGATGCATCAATTTCTAATTTTTACCACCATAAAAAGAAATGCTATAATATTTCTGTACATAGAGATTCTTTTCCTTTTTCATTTATTTCTTTGAGTCTGCTAGTGATATTGCTGAGTCAAAGGGTGCCCCCTACTAGTTTAGCAGGTATATCATATCAGTTTAGTACGTTGGGAGTATAGTTCCAAATTGCTCTCTAGAATAATTAGACCAATTCACAGTTTTACCAACAGTACATTGGAATATACATTTTCTAGCATGTTGACCCATTCTTGAGATAGGATAGTTGGCATATACATTTTTCTATCCTGAAAATGAAAATTTTCAATTAGGGATCTAAGGTCAAGTTTTGTGTCATCTTGGGTAATTATTTAACTTCTCCAAGTCTGTTTGCTCTGCTTTAAAATGAGGGAGTTGGCTCTAGCTCATTTCTAAAGTCTCTCGTAGCTTTAAATACTTTTATCTTATTTATTCATTCAATAATTACATATTTATTAAGTGCTTGAGGGTCACCAATGGGTCTCAAGCCTGTTGGTGAGTTAGTCGGGTATCTACCCCAAGGATGTAAAGACTTCCCCTGGTAGAATGGATAGATGAGAACAATTTGTTCCAACAGCTCTGAAGGCAGTTGAAGCAGGAGCTTAGAACACTTGAAGCTTAGTCAGACACTGTAGACACCAAGGTCATTCACTTCATCCCAGGCCTTGACCAATCATCTTGACTTTTATCTTACCATTGAACTTCAATGACACTGGACAAGAGAGTGAGGCTGATGACTTTGTACAAGTCTGCTTCACTTAAATCCAATTCACCTGTGATGTCATTGGTCTTCTTCAAAGACAGAGGGAAAACAACTTAATTTTAGGTGCTTAACTATACAGAGCACTGTGCTGGGCAGTAGAGGAAATGCAGAGTTTATATTAGACACAGTTCCCACCCTCATGGAATCTTACAGTCTAGTAGGGACACAAGCTAAGCACATCTGTATTTTGTGTAATCCTGTGTATAATAGTTAAGAGCATTTGAGCAGGGGTTCTTCGGATGGAGACATGGAAGTTAGAGGAACACAAGAAACATTTAGGGGACAGAGATTAGATCAGTCTGACTGGAAGGAAAAGGAGAAAAGGGGAAAACATTTATTAAGCAACTACTATGTGCCAGGCATTGTCCTAAATGCTTTACAGATATTTTCTCCTTTGATCCTCACAATAACCCTATAAGGCATGTGCTGTTTTATTATGAAGAAGAAACTGAGTCACAAAGATAGTACATTTCTGAAGACAGATTTGAACTCAGGCCTTCTTAACTCTAGGCCTAGCACTCTATCCAATGTGCCATCTTGCTGCCCCAGTTTTCTATATAACTAGAACATGTAGAAGACATATGAGATAAGAATAGAAAGTTAGATTGGTATCAAATCGTGGAAGGCTTTATTCAGAAGGCAGTAGGAACCTATTGAAGGTTTAGGACTCTTCCTGCATTGATCCTTTTCTACAAGCCACATGTCATTCATCTACCACCCCCTACTTCCATACTCTACAGGCTTGGAATTTACTATCTATCTCTGCCTTTCAGAATCCTTACTCCTAACTTAGGCTCTGCCTCCTCCTTGGATAATTTTCTGATCCCCTAACTTAAAGCATTTTCTGCCCCCTCAGATTTTCTTATAATCCTTTGATCTCTCCACTTTCCCCTTTATTCTCTACGTTATATTTGCTTATTTTAAAATACTTGTGATACATCCTTCTGGTTCACTTCTCGAGGGAAAGGGCTATTTCCTTTAGATTTTGTAACTGCACAACTTAGCACTCGGCCTTGTACATAGTAGGCATTTAATAATTGCTAAACTGAACTGGAAAAAAGCACCATCTAATCTTTGTCCTCTTGACAAGGTTTAAAGATGAGATGTTTGAATTCTTGACTTGTGGGAGATGCTGTGAGAACGACAGACTGATAAAACTCTACTGTGCTCCTTCAGTGTAAACTATGTAGTGTGTTGGATGAGAAGATGCTTGGAAAGAGTATTGGCTGCATATTGTGGGAAATGTTAATTTTCACTAGTTCCAGGTAAAGTTACAGTTTCTTGACAGACTAGATATCCATAACAAGAGACCCAACTGTAATGATTAGGAGGGTGTTAACCAGCCAGATCCCACTTGAGCAGGGTACAACACATTGCCATACTCCTTCTTGAGCACTCAGAATCCACTTGGGCTTTTCAGACAAAGATCAAGATAGAGTCTCTTCTCCCCATTTCACTCTTTCAAGCTACGCTGACCAAATGAAATTGGGATGGAGATTTTGAGGACATCCTGAAGAGTATCCTATTTAACATCTTACTTTTCAAGTTCCCTTCTCTCCTTTCATTTTCTCTCTTTTACTTTTCTCCACACTCAATTAGAGCTCAAATTCTGCAAATCCATTTTCTCTTTGTTCTGTTCCCCACAGAAATAAAAAAGAGCCTAAACATACATCATTCATGTTACAGATTAAATTTGTGAATTTTATTTCTGTCCCAGTTGCAAAAGTGCTCAGATGTTGAAATATTTAGTGATTCTCACCCTCAGATTGGAAATAATCCTTCCTTCCTCTGACCTTGCATCACATTGCTCCTACTCTTGTGTACTTACATAGTCTGCCCCCTTGTTATCATTATTTGTACTCTTATCTTCTAGACTGTAAGCTCCATGAGGGCAGGTACTGGGAATTTTTGTATTTATATATCTCTTTCAGTACGTTATGCACAGTTCTGCATATAGTAGGTCATTGTTGAATAAATGCTTATTTCCTCAATGTGCTTTAAGGAAATTGGTAGAATCATCTCTTGAGCCAGTAGTAAAACACACACACACACACACACACACACACACACACACACACACAAAATGAAATAAACTGGAGGACTGAGAGCTATAGGCTCAAGCTTTTGACCTACTACCTACTCTGTGACTTTGAGCAAATCCTCCTTTGAGTTACTTCCTGCAAAATTTCTTTCCTAGAAATGGTTAGTATTGTCTACTTCTTGAAATTATTTTATACATATTTTGTATTTATTTCACCCTGTAGATGCTGTATGCTACCAGAAAAATTTTAATTCCTAGAAGGCAAAGATACTGCAGAGACTTTAGAGCTGGAATGACCTTAGAAACCATTGAGGAATCTAACCCTCTCACCATATAATTGATAAATTTGAGATCCTTTCTATTGCTGAATTTCTTTTCTGAAATGTTTTTATTGATGTCTTCCAATTTTTTACATCACTATAGTCATCCCCAGGATACTTCTTCTCTGCCAGTCCCTCCAAGAGAGCCATACCACATAACAAATAGTATTTTTTAAAGATAGAAGAAATAGAAAAATATTTAAATGCAGCTCATTGAATACATTGGAAAAAGTCTGAAAATACATGTAATGTATAACATTTATGGATTTCTCATTTCCACAAAGGGACACATAGGGCAGGATGGGGTGGGGGGAGGAGTGGGGAAGACCCATACCTCTTCATTTGCGTCATTCAGCCCTGAGTTTCAATATTTCCAAAGAGGTAAAATAAGTAACTTCATCATAATAAGCTTCATCATAATAATATGGAAAGTAAGGAAAGATTTGAGTTCCTTTCTGTAAAGCCAGCTGTCTGCCTCAGTTTCTCTTTTAAACACAATAATGATAAAGAATACTTTGAAGGTTTGGTTTCCTTATACTTGTGATAAAGAATGTGATTAAAAACTATTCATTAGGGGTGGAGCCAAGATGGTGGAGTTCAGGCTGGGATCCAGCTGAACATCTCTAACATTAGCCTCCAAATAATTTTAAAAATAATGCCTCAAATCAAATTTGGAGCAGCAGAGCCAACAAAAGGTCAGAGGGAGACATTTTTCTGGCCTAAGACAATTTAGGAGGTTCACAGAGTGCAGGGGTGGATGCAGACTTTGAGCATGGTAGCAACACCAGTGGTGAACCTTGGAAGTGGGTACAACATCAGAAGCAGTAGCCTCTGGAACTCTCAGCTCAGAGATAGTAAAGGGGTCAGACAACTGATTTGAAAGAGATTACAAGAGGCCCTTTGCTGGCACTAGGTATAGTTGGTACTGACTGACAATTCTATTGCCCATCAGTAGTTCTGGGTTGCAGTTTTGGGTAGAAAAGAAAATTTGTGATCAGTCATACAAGAGTAAAGCCCTAGTCATAGTTCCAGGGCTAAGAGGAGCACTAATACTTGTAGCTACTGGGGACCAGGTATGGTTCCTGGGTAAAGACCAGAGCACGGACTATGAGGTCAGTGACTCTACCCAGATGACATTACCTTGGAAAAACCAAAATATTGCCACTTCCCAAACCAGTTCTAAAAAAAAGAGCATGAAAAAGCCTGAAGCTTAGAACAGTGCATCTACATCCCCAGGTGATCAAAACCCAACTTTAACATAAAATTCAAAATGAAGTAATAGGGAATGTATCAGTTCATATATGGGAATGAACAAAGAAACAAACACAAAGGAACTTTGCCATAAGTCTACTATGCTGGAAGGGAAGAAGAAGGTAACAATGTGAAAACAGCTATAAGCAAAGCCTCAAAGGAAAAAATGCCAATTGAACCTGATGCTATCAAGAATTCCTTGAAGACTTAAAGAAATAGATAAGAGTGGTACAGGAAAAATTGGGGGAAAAATGGAAAGTGATGCAATAAAATTATAAAAAGAGAAATATTAGTTTGGTAAAAGAGGCACAAAAATACTGAAGAGAATAACACCTTAAAAAACAGAATTGACCTAATGGTAAAAGAGACATAAAAATTTCACTGAAAAAAGAACTACTTAGAAAACAAATAGGTGAAATGGAAAAGGAGATACAAAAATTCACTGAAGAAAATAGTTCTCTAAAAATGAATATTGAGCAAGTAGAAGCTAATGACTTTATGAGACATCAAGAAACAATAAAACAAACACAAAAGCATGAAAAATAGAAAAAAATGTGAAATATTTCATTGGAAAAAAACAGTTGACCTAGAAAAAAGATTGAGGAGAGATAATTTAAGAATTATCAGACTATCTGAAAACCATGATTAAAAAAAAAAGCCCGGAGATCATATTCAAAAAATTCTCAAGGAAAACTGTCCTGATATCTTAGATACAGAGGGTTTACAGAGACAGAGGACATGGGTATGAGTCAGTTATATTGGCATAATCTCCAAAAAAGGTCTAAAAAATTGTGATATATGAATGTGTTATGTTATAAGAAATAAAAAGGATTATTTCAAAAAGATGTGTAAAGATTTGATGAACTGATACATGAGCAGAACTAGAAAAACAATTTATGTTATAACATCAATATTATAAAAATGAACAATTTTGAAAGACTTTAGAACTCTGATCAACTAAATATTCAACTGTGCTTCCAGGAGATTGAAAGAAGAATTATGTTCACCCATGTCAAAGAGATGATATTTTGTTTGACAGTGCTATGTGATATAGGAGTTTCTTCTTAACTCCCTCCTTTCATCCTTCCCTTCCTCCCTCCCTCCCTCCCTCCCTCCTTCCCTCCCTCCATTCCTCCTTCCCTTTCTCCTTTCCTTCCTTCCTTCCTTTTTTCCTTCCTTCTTTCTTTCTTTCCTTCCTTCCTTCCTTTTCCCTTCCTTCCTTCCTTCCTTCCTCTCTTCCTTCCTCCCTTGATCCCTCCCTCCCTTCCTTCTTTCTTTCCTTCCTTCCTTCCTTCCTTATTTCCTTCCTTCCTTCCCTCCTTCCTTCTTTCCTTCTTCCTTCCTTTCTTCCCTCCTTCCTTCTATCCTTCTTTCTTTCCTTTTGTTCTGCTTTCTTTCCAGAGGGATGTGTGATTAGAAAATGAAAGCTTGATAAATGAAAACCAGTTTTTTAAGAAGAAAATGATTGTTCCCCAAACAAAATATAGTGAACTGTATGACTGATGTAGATGGGAAATAGATTGTTTTGGACAAGTCACTTTGACCTGTCTGCTTCAATTTCCTCATTTGGGGCTGAGGGAAATGGAGATAATAATAGCATCTACTTCCCAAAATTGTGAGAACAAATGAGATGATATTTGTAAAGCACTTTACAAACTTTAAAGCACTATGTAAATGCTAACTAACTATTACTACTACCACCACCACTACTACTACCACCACCACTGTTATTACCACCACCACCATCACCACTATTAATACCACCACCACTACTACTACCTACTACAATAACAGTATCCTGATTAATAGAGAGCTGTTATGTCTGTTGGCTGCCACAAAGTTGTGACCTCTAATATTTATTGGTCATATGACTCTCAGCAAGTCATTTAAACTCTCAGAGCCCAAAAGTTACTTTGGTAGAGTAAGTTCCTCACCAAAAAAATCATGGTTCTCATTAAACACACAACCACACACACACACACACACACACACACACACACACAAAAGACCCCCTTCAAAATTTGCTAACAATTTTTGAAGAATCAAAAGTACTTTTGACAATTTGGACTTTAAGTAATCTATAATCAACTCAATGAGGGTTCTTCTAATCAATCAGCAAACATTTATTAAGTGCCTTTTGTGTATGAAGAATCATTCTAGGCACTGGGGATCCAAAGGCTGAATTGAAACACTCATTGTTTTCCTGTACATTCTATTCCATGCATTACCTCCATGCCTTTCTTTGTGCATGCTATGCCACCATATTTGGAATGTACTCTTTTTTTTGCCTCCATCTTGTAGAAGCTTCTTTCAAAAGTATACCATAGATGCTACTTCCTCCACAAGACCTTCTGTTATTCCTTCCCTCCCACCCCAGTAGTTAGTACTCTCTCTTTAAATTACTTTGCCTTTACTTATCTCTGACTTGTTGTATAGGTATAGAATAGAAATGTAGAATGGAAACTCCTAAGGGCAGGGACTCTTTTATCTTTAATCTTTGCACCCCCACTGTCTAGCTAGCCTTATAAATCAAAGAAGCTTAGCAAAAATTGCTTGGATTGAATAAAATTGAAGACCACAATGCCCTACAATCCCTTATGGGTTGCTGCAACTCAAAAATTCATTCTCTGTTAGTTTTCTAGTGATGAGCATATTTATTCTTAGCTAGACTGGGTCATATGTGGTAGGTGTGTCGTCCACCATCAGGTCTAAGCTTGGAGTCTTTCCAGATTGGTAGGGACTTGCAGAGCTCACGCTGAGTTGGCACAGCCTTCAGGACCCTAGGATCCCTTCTATTGCCACAGAAAAACATGGTAGAATAACTGGAGTCGGCAACAGGAAACTACACTTAATTAAAAGAGATGGAAAATAAATGAACCTTTCTTTGATTCAAGAAGCACTTCAGCATTAATGTTAAAGCAGGTGAGGAAGGTTTGGGATGAATGGAAAGAAAAGCTTCTTAACAGTTACAGCTGGAGAATGAGGATGAGCTGCTTAAGCAGTGAAGGGAGACCGCGTCTCTAGAGGCACTGACAGAGAGCCCCTTTGTCAGAGATATGGTGAAAGAGATGGGCATGTGTTGATTGGACAAGCTATCTCCGAGGTCCAAACTTCCAGTTCTAGGACTCTATGGTTTTCTGTTCATCTATTGCTTAGATTTGTCTTTTATACACAACTATGGACTCAGTGCTAGGGAGGCAGCAACAGCTAGAGACTTCCCCTTGGAATCAGGTAAGAATGCTGCCTCAGACAGAAGTCATTCATCCTCTCTCTCTCAACCTCGTTCTCATCTGTTAAATGGGGATAAAAACAGTACCTACCTCACAAGCAGGTACTTTAGGTACATTAGGATTGAATAATATAACCTTTATAAAATACTTTGTGAGCTTTAAAATCCTTTATAAATGCTAATAAATATTATCATGATTAATTCTGAAACATTTTTAAATGCCGTGGATTTTCCACAGAAACGAATTTTCCTTTTTCAAACTTATTATTTGCCACATTTACGTAGCATTTAAAGTTTTACAAATCACTTTGCTCACAATTCTGAGAGTTACTGAGTACAGGTATTGTTGTTATTGTTCAGTTGTTTCAGTCATGTCCAACTCTTCTTGACCCCATTTGGGGTTTTCTTGACAAAGATACTGTTTTTGCCAAGTGTTTGCCATTTCCTTCTCCAGCCCATTTTACAGATGTGTAAACTGAGACCTACAGGATTAAATTATTTGCTCAGCATCACGCAACTAGAATATGTATGAGGCCAGATTGGAACTCAGGCCTCGTGCTTTACTGTTCCACCTAGCTTCCCAATGTATTGCTATCCCTGTGTTCTGGTTGAGGAAACTGAGGTTTATAGAGATGAAGTGAAATAACTTGTTATAAAACTACTACGAGTTGGAGTATATGAGCCTCCATCTCTGACCTCCAGTCCATTGCTCTTCCCACCCTCTCATGCTGCCACTCATAACTTCTTCCGTGTGAAATTCCAAGGACAGGAATCCTGTGATCTTGCCAGTCCTTAAAAGTATTAATAGAACTCATCATATTAATGGAATTCGGCACAGGACCTCAAACTACTTCATTTTAACAAGTGATCATTCAGGCTTTACTTAGAGGCATCAGTCAGCATCTATCAGAAGCAGCTTAGTGTAGTGAACAGAGAATCCCTGGTAGCCTGGAAGACCTGAGTCTTGCCTCTGATGGCTCTAATGGCTGTATGACCTTGGGCAAGTCACTTAACCTCCTAATAACCTTTCAATACTCTGGGCTATTGAATAATAATTTGTCCTTAAAGGACGAACAGAAAAGGTTGTTTTGACCACTTTCTAAAAGTTATATAAAAGCTGTATGAGTTCTGCAAATAGCTGGAAGAGTGGTAGACAGTAGAAAGTTTATCTTTATTGATGAGATACTAATTGCTGATGATTTTGTTTTTCACTGAACCTAACTACAGCTGCTTTTCTTTTCCTCTGTGCTTCTCTTTCCAAGTTTTTACCTCTTGGCTCATAAGACAGAATCATAGAATATCTAATTTGGTGGCAGTTGTTGAGTTCTTTCAGAGGTGTTTGATTTTTTTCATGCCCCCATTTTGGTGTTTTCTTGGCAAAGATACTGGAATGGTTTGTCATTAAGGAGTTTAAAAGATCAGCCAGGCTAACCTGTGCTTGGGCAAGAATTCCCCATTATAACATCACCGACTAGTAACTGATTTATCCAGTCCATATCTCGTTTGTACACAATTGCATGCTTTCTCCCCCATTAGACAGTGAACTGCTTGAGGTCAGGAATTGTCTTTTTTGTTGTTGTTGCCATTCTTGGTGTCTTTAGCCCTTAGTACAGTGCCTGACACATGATAGGAGCTTAGGAAATGCTTGTTAACTTGACCATGCAGGTTCCTCTTGAAGACCTGTACTGATGGGTATCTCACGTCCTCCTGAGGCAAGCCATACCATGTGTGTTAGAGGGGGAACTCAAAGCCAAGTCATCTTGAGGCAGTTAATAGCTATCCATTATTTCCATCCCTTGTTGATTGGGCTCCAGTTAAAAACCTTCTCCCATAGATCTCATTTAACTAACTATTTTGTATTTCTCTAATATACTTCTTGAATAATGTAGTATATTATAGCTATCTGATGTTCACTGTTGAGTAAGCCCCCTACTGTCATTTGAGAACAATCTTTTTTATCTGTACCTATATTTCCCCCTTCCCTCTGTTCCTCACCCCCAATGTCTAGCATGGTACTATGCATATAGTAGTTGCTTAATGATATTTATTTTAGTTGTCAGAATTATAGAATGGGTTTTGAAGTGGTTGACAGTGATGGAATGATTAAGATATTTCTCTGACCACAAGGAAACTATAATGCAATAAGGAAGATAAGATACATATATAAACAAACACAATGCAAATGGAATGTAGATTCCAAGAGAGGCATTAACCAAGTAATATGAAGAGTCCCTAAGTGGGGTCATATTTACTTTGGGAAGATTAGAAAAGACTTCATGAATGATTTAACTTGAAACTATGGATAAAATTTTATCACGGTAGCTATGAATACATTGATAATTATATATGTAAATGACCTCTAAGGTCCTTTCCAACTCTAATCCTGTGATCCTCTGATATTTTGTTGTTAAGCAAATATGACATATACCTTAGCTTGGTAAATCACCTGTATTCTTTATTAAGTGATACATTCCAAGGTAGGTAGGATTCTTTTCAATCTACAAACTTTATCTGAGCACTTCTTTATCAAAATGTAGTCTAATAGTGAGGTAGGGGTGCGGTAATTAGTGCAGAAAAGCTAAATGATCTATTTTTAGAAGGCAAATTTTTTAATTTTAAAAAATGTCCCCCCTTTCTTTTAGTGAATTTAGTTTATTTTAGGGATAATTTTGAGCAAAATTATGTTCAAGTACCAAGAGGAGAAGAGACAATTGCTTTAATCTTCGGAGGATAATTGGAAGCTAAAAATAGAAAGCAGAGGCTGCATGTTAAAATCTGTGCATATAAGTCATATTGCAGTTGAATATCTGGTGGTTACTTAGGGTATCCTCCTTTGCACTCCTGATGAGGTGATGAAAAGAGCAACATGAGAGCATGAATTCTATGAGTTGTAAGGTTAAATTGAGTGGAGTTTTCAGAACAAATAGATGTTACATTTGGTTGTTAATAACATCCTTCTTTCCTGTTAAAAAATACTGAGTTGCTAGCCCAGGAATCGAGAAATCGAGGGGAAAACCCTCTCTCTGCCTTTCATAGTAACAATTCAACTCTCTGCTAAGAGTAGCACCTAAGTGGGGATTAAATCACTTTAGCTGTATTTTTTTTTGAGCTGTTAGGAAGATCATTGAGCAAGGCTTATGTTTGTCACATCTTCAGATCAAGAACATGCAAACACAGCCACACCAAAGCTTCTATTGAAAGCTTGGATCGTGATGAAAACATACACCAGGTGAATTGGGTGCTGCTGCTAATGAATTTCAGCAGTGGAGTTGAAAGAGGAAACAAAAGGTACTGATTATATATTGTAGTCTCCAGTTATTCATGCTGGGATCTAAATTATAGTAGCGTTCAAATTATCAATAGCTTAACATGGTTGGATTGATTTTTTTTTAAGATTGAAAATAGTAAATGTTGATACTTGTATATCTGGCCATCTATGACTTAGTAGAAAGTACGAAGTTTTAGGGAGTCCCTTTCTTTGAGAACCAGGGGATTAAATGGAAAGAATGCTGGCTTTGGAGACCAAAGACCTGAGTTCACTTCTCAGATTTACTAGCTGTTTAGCCATAAGCACAAATCACTTAATTTTTCTAAAGCATCAATTTTTTTGTGTATATTAAACTGGAACTATTGGGAATGGCGTATGATGTGATTGTATCAGTGGCAGATCCTGCTGTGCAAGCAGATGAATGCATGTTGTCTTGCAGCTATTGCCTATAAGTAAAAGGCCTAGGGGCAGTAGGTTAGCCTTGTCCCAGATGACAGGCTGTTGCCTGCTAGTTTTCTCCCTTCTTTCTATTCCAGAGGCAAAACATTTAGTTCATGAACAAGAAGATTTTAAAAACAAAATACAAGGGCAACTCCATATCTTATAATGAATTTAAAAAATCATACCAATAATATTTTAAGAGTTTTGAAAATAGTAAAGTCAGCTACTTTACTGATCAATCTTTCTGCCCCAGTTTCTGTGGAATTGAGATAAATTGATCAATTTTACTAAAGGGACTTCTAACGACTGACCTGACTGACTGACTTTACATGGATAGTTTAAGACTCAGAAAAAAGAAGCTTCTTACTTATTAGATATCACTTTCAACTTTTTGAATCCGTTGACATTACTGTCAGTGATTTATTTTGTTAGAAGTGAATATTTGTGTACCAGCAGTATGTTGGTGCCATATATCATCACCATCTATTATAGAACAAAGGTTGTGTGCTATAAAAATGGAGTTATATCCCTTTAGTAAGACTAAAAACTATTTCTATGGAGACCCTGATTTACTAAAATTTTCTAACAATACATGCTTGTGGATTTCGAGTGTTCTTTGGTTCTCAAAGACTACACCAGTAAAGCACAAACTCTAGCAGGTCTTACTAAAATGGAAAGGCTCGTGAAGGGCTAACAACTGTCTAAGGACTCATTGAACTATATGCCATCACCAGAAGTTTTATCACTTGATGGATTTCTTTGGCTACTTTTAAATGATGAAAATTACTTGCTGAGGTGAGAAAGGGGTTCACATCTACTTTGGTGTAGACATTATCCACAACTGATGAAAGGAAAATGCTGCTTGATGGCCTTGATATCAGTAAAGTGCAGGAGTCATAGTTGCCTAACAAGAATGAAGGATAGGGTGGGACTGAGGCACAGGAAGGCTAACAATTGTTTAAGCTAACTCCACACTATGCTAATTATATCACAGGAACCTTGGAGATCATCTCGTTTAATGTTTAATTTTACGGATGAGGAAACAAGCCCAGAGACATTAAGAGACAGGGCTAATGTTGAATAGGCTTTGCTAGGATTTATATTCAGATGATCTTTCAAAACCAGTACTCCCCATGGTATCACCTGCTTTTATTGTTATGGAGGTGATGGAGAGAATTATCCAATTTGCTTAGGGGCCTAACTATAGCCAGAAAGTATGTATCTGGGTGTAAGTGAAGTCAGCACACTTTTATGGTTTTCATTCATTAGCCATAAGCTATTAGGAATGATGACACAATATTCAAATCTTGCAGGAAGTATGGAGAAAGAAGGAAATTTTCAGTGTCCTGCATGAGTAAATGATGTTTGTCTTTCTTATATGGCCAAGGAATTAAAATCTAGGCTCAAATACAGGCTGGTCTCCTAGAAAAGAAAATGAAAGGATTTGAAGAGAGCCTCTTTGCTCTCCAGGTTATGAAGAAGAATGAAACTCTTAAAAACATACAATTGAAAAAGCCTTTGATGTTTAAAAACAAAGAAAAAGAGGCGAAGAGGAATTTGGTTTATGTCAGGAGTTAGGCTTTTGGGGGGGGGCACAAAAGATTATGATACAAAGAAGAAAGGGCAATGGGATAACTAAACACTTTGAATTTAGGAATAAACACAAATCTCTTCCTGAAGAGAAATAAAGAGGATTCTCTGAGGAGGAAGTAGACTATTTTCCAAAGATAAGTTCTTCTATTAGATTGTAAGCTCCTCAAGAGCAGGTACTGTCTTGCTTCTAATAATTAAGCAGCTAGATGGTATGGATGGAATTCTGGTTTTGGAGTCACAGAGACTTGACTTTAGATCCTTCTTAACCCTTAATACCTGTGGGACCTTGAATAAGTCCCTTAACCCATCTTGGCCTTAGTTTTGTTCTTTGGAAAATGAAGGGGTTAGACTAGATGGCCCCTAAAGTCCCTTCCAACTCTAAACTCATGATTCTGTGCTAATTGAAGTTGGATCTGATGACCTCAGAGGCTTCATCTAACTTTAAGATCCCATGATTCTGTCATCCTTCAAAATAACCTCAAAGTGTTGTTTTTTTTTAAAGAAAAGAGTAATAAGAGAAAGCCTAGTGCAGGGCCTGGCACATAGTAGACATTTTTTAAAAAATCAATTGATTAAAATATTGATGTAAGAAATTACTTCAAAGGGTATTTGTTGGTGAATAATAAACAAATCTCGGTTTTCTTGTAGTTCTTAATTCTTGGAATTCAGAGATTAATTGTATTTCAGCTTCCAGAGATAATGTTACTGTTTATTCACATGACATATCTTCATGATAATGATAGAGAATATATGAGTTTGTAGGTAGGTTAATTGATTGAAAGAGATTTTAAAAATTAGTACCTTAATTCTACTGTTGAGAAAACAGAAAGAGAAGAGGGGAAGTGATAGATCTGTGGTTAGGTTGGACAGCATAATGGATAGATAACTGTACTCAAAGCCAAGAAGATCTGTATTCGACCTCAGACACATACTCCAGACAAATCACTTTAAATGTTCTAGGCATCTAAGGCTGTAAGCTGTTAAGAAGGAGCTGGCCTGCATTGGTAAAGAGAATTTTCTCACCTGTCTGTTCCCGGAATCAATGAAACCACAGGCCTGGTTTCAATCCCCTTGTAGCTAGTTAGAGGTGGATCTGGGATACAGTGCATCCTTTCCCCTATAGCTCAGAGTTATGTCTTTCTAGATAATGGAATTGCACAGAACCTGAATGATTTTCTTTTACTCAAAATAGCAAAATGAAATAGCACATTTGAAAGTATAAGCAATCTGTTTTAAAATTTAATTTTGTGCTCATTAAAATAGCAATGGAATGCAAGGACTAGAGCTGTGCTGTCGCTCAGCTAATCTAAAACACATTGGTAGCATGCCATACCTCTCCTGTGTGAACTGCTTTGATTGTCCTCATGGGGCTTTCTCACTGGTTCTAGAACCCAAATTATGCATGGATAATTCTAAGACAAGGTTCTTCCAGAAGCTTCTAACATTTCACTAAGTCCTGTGGTACTCAGGACATTTTGTGAATTTCTATTGAGTAGGTTGGTTTACTTTTACTTAGTCAACAAAATTCAATCCCAGAAGATCTGATTTGACATCTACAAGTTATTTTTTTGCATCAGGGACTTTAGTGTGTCCTGTTTGTTCACTGAACTTTCAGGCTGTGAGGAAAGCCTTTAGAAATGCCTCTTGTTAGCACAGTGCTTGGCACATAGTAGAATTAATCACATAAATACTTATCGACATGGTAGTGCAAAAGTTTCCAGAAAATTAACTGATGAGAAGATATTGTATAAGACCACAGTTGAACCCAATAAATCTTCCCCAACAAGAATCAGTAGGTGATAAATAACAGAATTGGGTCTTAGGGTTTTAAAAATATAATTATTGATGATTTTTGCTTTCATATTGCAGCATTCCCTCTCACCCACTTATTTTTCCCTCATAACAAAGAAAAAGTTAAGCAAAAGTGATTGATAAAATGTTTGCTATTAATCTAAATGTAATATCGCATCCTTATTGTTCCCCACCTCTCTATGGAAAGGAGGTAGGTGAATTTTTTAAAATCTCTTTTCATGGGCAAAGATTAGTCATTATAATTACTCAGGGTTCAACCTGGCTTTAATGTTTTTTTCATTTATATTATTAAAGCCATTGTACATATTACTGTCCTGACTCAGTTCACCTCACTCTGTTTCAGTTCTTATAAGTCTTCCTACGTTTTATTAATATTTCATATTTATCATTTTGTATGGCAAAATATATTTCATTACAACCATATACCCTGATTTGTAAGCCATTTCCTAATTTATTGGCATACACATTATTTCCAGGGTTTGTGGGGTTGTTGTTGGTTTTGTTTTATTCTTTTCTACTTCTAAAACTGTGCTATAAATGTTATATTTTCATATATGTGTATATATACATGTACATATATATACATATACATGTATATACATATATATCTATTGCCAGTATTTTAATTTGTAAAGGTTAAAAACAGAAGGGAATCAGACTATCCTTTTAATTATATATTTTGTTTTATTGGATTTAGGTAACTGTGGCCAGTGTCCACAGTCACCTTGAAAACATGTCTCTAGCCTTAGTAAAACTTTGTTACAAACCTAATACATCCCAGGATCCTGTATTGAGAGAACAAGCAGTATTCTTCTCCATCTTCTTGGAGCTACTACTCTGATAGATGTTAAAATAGCTCAGCTTCCTCTTTAGAAACCACAATTGAGAATGATAAGTGAACAAACACTGCTTAGATTTGCCTTTAGGGAGGGAAAATATACTTTTCAAAATCTGTAAATGGGTGGGGAAATGTTTGGCTACATTCTATTTAACCCTAGTTAATATCTTGGAATTTATGTTTTCCTAATAATTTTACTAAAAACCTAGGCTTTTGTCCCTAAGAAATCCAACCTTCTGCAGAGGCTACCCAGCTGCCCTCTAGGACAAAATCTCTAGTTCCCTATATATATAGCTTGGAGGTTTCATTTGCTCTATTTTTCTATATCTTTTACTTTTTTCATGACTTTGGGCTTTGGGGGAACAATCATACAATGATGGAATATTAGAATTGAGTGTGCTTCAAGCTCATCCAGTAACATCTATTAGAAAGAAGCCTGAGTTTATCTAAAATATCACACATTAGTCATCCAGCCTTCACTTGAAATAGAAGTCCAGTGAGGTCAGGAGGCAGCTGCTGACATTACGGGGCACTTCTAACTTATTAGAGAATCTATTTATCACGTTAAAATCTGACTCCCATATCTTCTGGTCATTGTTTCTAGTTATGCCTTCTAGACAGAATATATAGAATTCATTTTTCTGATGAAAACTCCTCAAATATTTTAAGATTATTTCTCTCTTCCCTCTAAAATTTTTTTTCTAGGCTAAACATCTCAAGTGTATTCAGCTAATCTTCATAGTAGATTTGGGACCAGGAAGAGGTGATAGGTGAGGCAATCAAGTCATCAGATGCAGATAAATAACTCATCTCTGTAACTTATCTTCTTCATTGCCTTGGGGAGATGAAAGGCTAAGTGTATATAGGCTTTGTTTTTAAGAGGAAGGACTCGAGGCCACATCTTCCTGATTCCAAAGCCAACCCTATGTATACTATGCTGCCCTACTGTTTCTCTCTAAAAGAATCCTATTGCTTTCAGTAAACACATGTACTTTAAGGCCATAAATTTCCCAATCATTTAGACTGTGATGAACCAAACTACATATGCATTGAAAGGGCTGAGGTCTTTTTGGACAGTAACATTCAGGGAACTTAATTTCAGGTGAGCATATTGTTCAAGTCCAGGTGAGGGCCCTGGGTCCAACATGTGTGATATGCTCATATCCCTTCAACATCCTTGTTCTCATGATATACTCCTTCTTATAAATGTTCGTCCTAAAATGTAGTGTGCAGAACTTAATGCAACTCTCCAGAAGATACTTTTAGTTTGGTTATGATCAAAATACATGTGGATCTTGAGGCTTTAGACTGCTTGTTGTTGTTGATGTTGAGTCCTTTCAGTCATGTCCAACTCTTCATGACCCCATATGAGGTTTTCTTGGCAAAGATACTAGAGTGGCTTGCCATTTCCTTCTCCAGCTCATTTTACAGATGAGGAAACAGAGGCAAACAGGGCTAAGTGACTTGCATAGGGTCGAACAGCCAGCAAGTGTCTAAGGCCAGACTACAAGAAGGTGAGCCTTTTGAATGCCAGGACTGCCCTCTATCCCCTTCACCATCTAGTTGTAAGCAAAAATCATAGTGTGTGAAAATCACTGTCCAAAAGTAGCACGTGTTAGTAGATGTTATTTCCAGCAAGAAGATTGTCTTTTAACACCTCCCCCACACACACACACACTTCTTCCACTAACTGTGTGAGTCACAGATGCTTTAGTCTCTTCTGATCTTTGATCTTCAATTTTCTCATCAGCAAATGATGGCATTTGAACTGAACTGATGGCTTATTCAACATCAGAACAGAAAAGGACATTAGATATCCAGGCCATCCCCCACCCCATTTTACAGATGGGCAAATCAGCCCAAACAAAAATTACTTCCCAATGTGATCCTTGTCATCATTATCACTGTCTTCTGAGGGCCAATTAAGCTCTGACACATATAGATAGCATTTTGTATTTTGAGTTCTCTCCCTCTCTGATATCCTGTGTTAAAGAATCATAGACTTGGAAGGGTCTAAAGAGATCATCTGGTCTAATCCGTACTTGATCTAACTTCTAAGGCCCTTTTCAACAGTGACATTGTGTCCCATTTATTAGGTCCCTTCCAGCTCCCACACTGGGGATTTTACTTTAGTGGATTGCTTTTACTGAAGTTTCTTGATTAAGCTTACTTTCTGAATTCCCTTATCATTCATTTGTTTGGTGTATATCCTATAGTTAGAAAACTCAGATATATTCCTCTCTGGGACCATCCATGCCTGAATTGGAGCTTTTTTTGAAATTTTACTTTTAAACATCCATTTTTGTTGTTGTTCAGTCATTTCAGGGATTTTCTTGTCAGAGATATGAGAATAGTTTGTCATTTCCTTCTCCAACTTTTTTTTTTACAGATAAGGAAACTAATGCAAACAGGGTGAAGTGACTTGCCCAGGGACACATAGGGTCACACAGCTAGTAAGTGTCTGAGTCCAGCTTTGAACTCACAATGATGAGTCTTCCTGACTTCAGTCCCCAATCTCTAGCCATTGCATCACCTAGCTGCCTGTTAAACTTAGCTGCACTTAAACACTTATAAAATTGCTTAATTCATGTTTGTGTGGCTTAGTCCTGGGAAAGGGTCTGAAGAGTTAGATTGGGTGATTTCTTAAGGCCAGTTCCATTACTGTACAATTATCCTTTCCACATCACAGGGGCTAGGGGCACACATGTTCTCATGATCCAGAAAATTTGCTTAAAATATTTTGATCCTCCCTTCATATTAGAGAAGTCTTTTGAGTTTTTTTTTCTTTTATGAGGTGTTGACAGTATCTTATTATAAAATTTGGGTTAAGTCATAGGCTCTGTGTCATATACTGCTCTTCACATGTTGTCTGCAACTTCCACAAAACTCCACCCCCAAATTCCCATTTAATTTCTTATGCCATTTTACAAAATATTGAAATCACAATGGGAAAAGTCCTGATGTAATTAGATAAAAGAGATAACTGTAATCAACAATTTGATGTTGTGGGGTTTTTTTTGTTGTTGTTGTTTTCTTTTCATGTGAGTTTATGCTGACCTTGGTGCTGACTAGAGTTTGTTCATTTCTAGAGCACCAGCATCTATCACTGCCACTCTGATAGGCACTAATTAAAAGGGATACATTTGCATTAGGGAAATGATTTTTTCAGTTGATAAGTTTCATCATGAGAGCTTTTGGTATCAGTTCTTTTCCCAAAGCTCTTTTATTATGAATAAAGTCTGAGTAACATCTGGTAGAAAATCTGTCTTAGTCATGAAGAGTTCTTAAAGAGTCTTAACGCTCACCTCCCAGCCTACCTATGCACTTGATGTCAGCATAGAGGGGAATCTCTTGAAACTCAGTGCCAGGAGTACCTGTGTTTCAACAATGAGAAATGAAGCAGAGACCCTGGAATTCTTGTTTTCTTTTTGTTTAACCGGGTGCCAAATTATTGATTTCTGGGTGTGATGAAAAATTCACTCAAATCTTTTCCTGTGGGTATGTGTTGAAATAACTGTTGTTTGAATTGATTTCTGAATTTTCCATCAGTAATTTTAGCTCACTTTAAAAATAGCCACATACTTTAAAATATGGCCACATGCAGTGACAATTTTTGGTAATCACATCAAAAACCAATAGTAAGTAATTGATCCATAAAATCCCCATATGAAGTATTTCTGGAAGTAATGGTGATGGGGGTGGGGGGGACACCATATGGTACTTAATGGTTATGAAAATTCAAGCAAAATATAAGTTAAAGATACTTTTTTGATGTTTGTTGGCACAGATATCAGTGTTGAATTCCTACCCAGCTTTTAAAGACACACTCAAATACTACCTCTTTCTCCATAAAGTCATCTTTGATTCTTCATCTGTAATGATCGTCCTTGGGCTTTGTGTAGCCCTTTGTTCTATAGATAACTAATGAATTAACCATGTAAAATAACTTACTATAACTATCTATCTATCTATCTCTGTCTGTCTGTCTATCTATCTATCTATCTTAACCATCAAACTGGACTATAAGTTCCTTGAACATAGGGACCATATGTTATTTAAGTTTTGTATTTCACCTAGCCACTCATACTGTATTCTGCATAGAGTTGATAATTTGTACATATTTGCCTACCTTAAAATAAATGTACTATCACCATATTTTCTTTTTTGTGTGTTTACATTTAATATTGCAAACTTAGCAATGGTAGTTAATTCACAACTGATATAAAGGCTAATACAAAAGGCAATGCAGTTTTAAGCTATATAGAGTGGATTCTATTGTGATGTAAAGGCTATTAGAATTATAAAATTTCAATTTTTGCAAATTTTTCTTATTTGTCCATTAGCAGGTTCTTTTTAGAAGAATTCACTCCAAATTACAATCATATTCATTGGATTTCAGATTATCCATCTTTGTACTAAAGAGTATTAAAATAAGGAACTAGTACCATCAGCTTTTGAAATATGTATTCCATTTAGAGAGCCTAGTACTTTCTGTCTTTCAGAGAAGTAGAACATTTAGAAGATGATTTCCGATTCATGAATCAGTGATATACAGTATGTAATTGAGTCTTGCAGTGAAGATTATCTGAAAGTACCAAATGTGCCTTACTACCCATGTGGCCTGAAAGCACAGTATAGCCCAAGGGTTAAATTGGAAGTGTGCCTTTAAACTGCAAATAGATCTGCCCACAAGTACCTGATTAAAGTGAATGTGAGACATTTAAACACTAGTTGTTGGTCATGTGTTGTTTGGGTCCTTTGTTTTCAGCTGCAATGAATAATATTGGCTTTTGTTTCAGATGAGTTATTTTAGAAACACTACATGTGCAGTTGATAATCCATGGGTTTCTAACCTTTCATTTCTGAGGTCAAGTGGGATTTTTCTATATTCTTTAGCTGCTCAGCTTGAAGGTCAAAAGCACACATTTGGAATATCTGTCAAAATAAAGATGAATAATTTATATGTGTGCATATATTTTATTAGTATGGTTACATACACTGTTACAAAGGAATCTAGAAAAAAAGAGAGTGCCTATCTCTACACCCCCCCTTCAAAAAATGAAATATTTTAGGGTGATTATGAAAAAATTAAAATTGTGTGTACTGTCTAATAGAGTATCAAGACTTCCTTCTCTACATGCTTTCAAATAATAGAGCTTTAACTCTACTGAGAAGAATTTCCAAACAAAGACATTTTTAAACCAATAGGCATTGACTGAAAAAAAATTAGGGCTAGCTCCATGTTAGCTTGCATCAGATTCTTGTCATCTTCCCACTTTAGGCTTTGTGGACCTGCTTCTCTGTTTCTAGAATCTTCATAGGAATGAAGATAGGAATGATAGGAATACTTGGAGGGCCTTAGCTTCATTAAAGGTGAGAGTAAAGAAAAAAAGAAAAATACTCTCCATTTTCTGAACTCCATTGTTTTCTTTGTCCCAATGAACAAAAAACATAATTTAAAAATAACTGTGGAACATATTGCAAGATTTTCTAGTTTACCAAAGCAGAAAAAGAAGTGTTAGAAAGGTACTTTGGTACCCAGGAGCAGGTTACTGTAAAAGAATGACTTTCTAGGGAGTTGTTTTGAAAAGCTATCATATTCACATGGTTACCTCCTAGAATCATAGGAATTATAAGAGGAACAGACCAGCCTATTCAGAGTGACATGTTGTTGAGGTAGAGACTGAATTAATATAATTATGGTTTGGTTGTCAGAATTCGTTACCTATTTTATAAATGAATATAGGTCTCAATAATAATGGGACAAACCATGTCAACAAAATGTCAGTTAGCCTTTCCATGAAAAATAGCCATTTCTTACATGACCTTTCTAATATCTATCAATATTTCTGCCAAAGATGATAAAAATAGGACTACCCATAAATAAGATTCTCACTATGTATACTGATCCGTCTCTAGAATGACATATTACAATTAAAAACGATAATAATAATAATAATTAATTATTGGTACCTAGCATGTAAAGAGCAGTTTAAGGTTAGCAAAGCAAACTTTATATATGTTAACTCATCTGACCCTTACAACACTGTGATTGATATAAGTACTATTATTATCCTTACAGATAAGGAAACTGAACTTAAAAGAAGTTAAGTGATTTGCCCAGGGTCACACATCTAGTAAGTACCTGAGGCAGAATTCAAATTCAGCACTTCTTGAATCCAAGTCCTACATTTTATCCACTGTGCCACCTAGCTACCAAGAATCTTAGTGACTATTTGCACATGGGCAAACTGAGGCTGAGAGAGAGGAATTCACTTGCTCAGGGTCACTTATTTAACAAGTGGCAGAGTTTGGAATAGAATCCATGACCCTGAGGTCAAGAGCATTAACATCCAGTGTTCTTTCAACTGTGTAAAGCTGCCTTTCTAAATCATCATTTACTACCTGGTTTTCTTTGGACATAGTTCAAATTAAACTCTTAAATTCTCCTTTTAAATCTTACTTACTGCTCATGAGCCTGCTTGGAAAATGATTTAGGAAGCAAGTCTGATTGTGCAGGTTTGCTGCTTTCTTTTAACCTGCTGGTAGTGGAAAAACATTTTCTTTGTGAGTTGTTTTGTTCCCCTCACCTACTACAGCAGATTGTTTTGTCATTCATTTTGAGGATCTCTGTCTTGTAGGGGATAAGTATTTTAGGTGAAAATCCTTCAGTATTACATTGCCTATTTGTTCCTATTTCATTTAAGCCATTTATGAGTATCAATAATTTAAAATAAAAGATCATCCAAGGTAAGGCTTTTTGTGTGTGTGAAGGGGCAATCTCTGGGTTTTCTATGAAGCAATTTGACTTAATCCAAAATGCCCTAAAGAAAATTTTCATAGTTGTCTTTTTTAATGTCTGGAAAAAATACAGAAAATGGGATCTAGACAACATTAAAAAAAAAAGAAGATATTTATTGCAGATGGCACTTGAATATAGACTGTGCCTGAGTTCTTAGCAAGGTATTAAGGAGAGCCCCTCCTGGAAAGCTCAGTTTCACACTCCAGAGGTTAGGCAGAGTCCTTGTGATCTCACAGCACTGAATTTCATTTCTGATTTTCTCAGAATTATTGGTCAACAAAAAAGAAGTTGCACCAGGTGAATGCAATGCATTCTGTTCCCTGTGGGTTGAGTTATGTCCAGATTTTAAGTATGGAAGCAGTTAATGTACTTTTCAAAGCCCCCAAAAGTTCACTCATTTGTAAGATGTTTTAAAAACAAATGACACTCATTTTCACTGACAGAATTTAGAAATGAAAGGAACTTTAGAGGTCCTTGAACTCAACCTTATAATTTTACAGATAGGGAAACAGAGAAGAAAAGTGACTTCTAACCTTAGTCTCCTTCCTAAGCTTTTAGGCCCACACCACCAAATGCCATTTGGACATCTTTTTTTTTTCCCCACAACTATCAGTAGGTGATTTATTCTTTTTTTTTTAAATATTTAATTTTAATTTATTTTCTTGGTTACATCATTCATTTCCACAAGGTTTTGAGTTACAAGTTTTCTCCCCTTTTTGTCCCTACCCCCCAGCCCAGAACATTGATCCCACTGTAAGACCCCTCCCACAATCTGTTCCCTTTTATGCCCTCTTCCAACACCTCTCTGGTTTTCTAGCCATTTGGACATCTTAAATTTTTATTTCCTTCAGGCATCTCATACTAAAAATGTCCAAAACAGAAATCATGATCTTTCCTTTCAAACTCTCCCCTTTTCCCAACTTCCTTATTATACTCATAGTACCACTATCCTTCCAGTCAGCCCAGGTATGCAAAGTGTCACCCTCAACTTCTCGTTCTCACGCACCCCACACTTCCATTCTATTACTAAATCTTATCCTTTCCATTCACAAGACCACCAACCCTAGTACAGACTCTTGTTACCTTTCACCTAGACTGTTACAATACCGTTATAAATTAGTCTCCCTGCCTCAAGTCTCAACTCTAATCCATCCTTCCCTTAGCTGTGAAAGTGATTTTCATAAAGTGTAGGTCTGATCATGTCATGTCTCCTCTACTCAACTAACTGCAGTGGCCTTCTATTACTTCCCAGATTAAACAAAATTCTCCATTTTTCGTTTTAAGCCCTTCACAGCCTGGCCCCTTCTGACCTTATAAGTCTTCTTAAACCTTGTTACCTTCTACTTAATCTTCGTGTCTAGTTCAGGGGTGGGGAGCCTGCAGCCTCGGGGCCTCATATGGCCTGCTAGGTACTCACTGTATAGCCCAGTTCAAACTGGATTCAAAGGGCTGCACTTGAGGATCTAGAGAGCCACATGTGGCCTTGAGGCTGCAGGTTCCCCATCCCTGGTCCAGTTAAATGGCTTACCTCCTATTCCTCACTTAGAGCACTCCATCTCCTGATTCTGGTAGTTTGCACTAGCTGCCTCCTAGACTGGAATTCTCTCCTCACTTCTGTCTGCCTTTTGTTTTTCTAAGCTTTCCACAAGACTCAGCTCAAATCCTACCTTCTGCAGAACTTTCCTACTGCTAGTGGTTTTGCTCTGGGATTGCCTTCTATTTGAATTGCATATGTTTTCCATGAATACAGTTATTAGCAAGTTGCCCCCCTCCCCCATTAGAATATGAGCTCATTGAGGGCAAGGAACATGGTTTTTAGTTTTTTGAAGTTTTTTTTTTTTTTTGGTATTCTGAGTGCTTAGCACAGTTAAGCTCCAGTAGAAAATGATCAAGACATGCTTGTCGGCCAAAGGAATTTCTCAAGGTCACCTAGGTAAGATGTAGCAGAGCTGGGCTTCCAACCCAGATCTGCTGACTACAGATTGAGTTCTCTTTCTGCTAAGTCATGAAAAGATCACTTTTGGGGAAACTTTTGTCTTGGAATTTGTGTTGTGGAACTGCACTGACACAAGCACATGGATTCATAAGAGCCACAAGGAAAGCACTGGACCCAGAGTAAGGGAGATCTGAGTTCAAATCCTCCCTTAGACATTCTGTGACTCAGGACAGATCGGTTCTCTTAACTTTATTTTTGTCATCTGTGAAATGGGGATAGTAATAGCCCCTAACTCTCAGGAACATTGTGAGGACAAAAATGAAATAATATTTGTAAAGTGCTTTACAAATCTTAAAATGCTCTATGAATCGTAAGTATGTATGTATGTATGGACAAATTTCTGTGTGCATGCAAATACTTGTATGCATTTATGTAAATATAGACACACACGCATATATGTATGTGTATATACAATTGCACTCAGGTTGGGGGGACTTACATAACATGAAATTTTGACATGATACATTATATATGACTATATAGTATTATTATATATTATATACATGATATATAGTCCCTCCCAAACCTCAGTGCAGTTTTCAGCTTTAAGGTACATTGGAAATCATTGAGTCCAACATCCTCATTTTACAGATTAGGAAACTGAGGCAGAGAGGTTAAATGACTTGCCCAGGGGATAGTATTTGAGGGGAAGATTCAAGCTCAGTTCTTCCTGACTCTACATCTAATACTCTTGCCCACTCTGTCACTTACCTGTCATCATCATCATCATTATCATCATCATCAATGTATAGCTATATGTTTATGTATATGCGCATATATTCATATATGATAGGAATCACATAATGCATTACATATAACATAAATAAACAATTCACACATGGTTATGTACATATGCACATTAAGTATTTCTTCATTCCCATGCATATATGCTTATTACACATGTGTGTATGCACATATATGTACATGTATATTCACACACACACTATCCTCATAGAAACCTCATCAGATAGGTAGTCCATGTATTATTGCTCCCATTTCACATATGTGGGACTTAGGAAGCTTAGAAAGGTGAGGTGCCTTGTAAGATTATGCAATGAGTGAGCAGTAGAGGCTGAATTTGAACTCGTGTCCTTTGATGTGTGGCCCTGGGCGCTTCTCCATTGTGCACCAACTGCCTTTCCTTGAGGCTGTTTTTATTCAGTTTCACGTTCTTTATTAGGCTTTCCTTCAAAGGAATAGGAAAGAAGGGAAAACAAACTCACAGACCATTTGTGCATCACCCACCACTGAAGGCCCCAAATCTGAACTAACACCTATTGCAGACTCCTTAGGAGAGAATTACTGTCTTCTAAGTAAGCGATTTGTTTCAAAACCTGCTGCCTTTCATGGTCTTTAAACTTCTTAAAGATAATTTTCACTGTGACCGATTCCTAGTGTGGTTAGGTGTTAGAAAGGGGTTTTCTTAGCTTGCTCAGCTCAATTCTACACCATTTTTGTTACAGGGTAACATATGGGATATTAATTATGGGATAATTTCTGATAAGAAATTAACTGTTTGGAATTTGTTCACTCTATTTTTTAGAAAAGGATATGCAGATAGATGTTACTTCATCAATATTTTTTTCCTTGCTCTTGGCTGCCTAATAGTAAAGGCAAGGCTGCTACATAAGGACAGATTTGCAACCCAGTGGGAGCTTTCAAAAAGTATAACTGTCAGGGAACTTAATTACCTACTCACAACACCGCTCCAGCAACTGTGCCACTTGCAAAGCCACTTGGCTCTTGCTGGCCATGTGAGATGCCTGATGTCTGTTGCCCCTATATCTGGGAATAAAATGACGACTTCGGTGCCTGCCCATTCCTCATTGTCCTTATAAAGAAGCATTTACTAAGTTCATGATTCCACATAGTCCTAGTTGCTACAAATGAGTTCTTTGAAGGAGCTGACAACCTGAAGGTCTATAGGAACCTGGTGCTAGAATACCAGTGCATGTGTTTTTAATTGATAAGGTAGATTTAATTTCCCAACAATGAAGAGGAGGCTGGTGGTGTCTTCAGAAGAAATAAGGAAGTTTGGATGGGGGGGACAGAAATTTAGACAGTTAACTATCATTCATTAAGCACCTTATGTTCCAAACATTGCTAAGAGCTAAGGATACAAAGAAAGGCAAAAGACAAACCTTTTCTTTAGGAGCTTACTGTTTAATGGGGAGACAGTATGTAATAGACAAATAGACAAGATTCATATTGGATAAATTGGAGGTGATCTCAGAGGGACACACTATATGTATATGTGTGTGTATATATATGTATATATATATATATATATAATGTATGTATGTGTGTATATGTGTGCATGTATATATACATATAAATACATATATATACACAGACACACATATACAGATCCAGTATGTATATATTTAGATATTGTATATATGTATCTACATAGATATGTATATGTGTATGTGTGTATATATATACACATATATATGTGTGTGTGTGTGTGTGTGTGTGTGTATATATATATATATATACACACACATGTAAAGACAAGTGCAGGCAGCTCTCCAGAGGACTGCTGCTGTGAACAGATTTAAGATTCTGATTACATAGTATAATGGACTCTCTATTCAGCAGTAAACTAAAGCAAAACATTCACAGAATCAAAACTACAGAATTCACAATGTTATAGCATAACAACTTATCACTAAAGTGGCCACATAGTTTTCACCAAAGTGGCCACATAATTTTAAATAAAGGATACCATTCAGTGAGTCCTTAATACAATCATCCTTAAGGAGCAAGTCTCCTTAAGGGACACACAGTATGAAGGTCAAAGTTCTCCACCCCTAGGTCACATTGTCTTAATCTCTCAGTCAAAAAATCTTCTTTCTTCTTGATTGGAGATTAGTTTCCAATCATCCTTAAGAGGTACAAAGTATAGAGGACAAAGTTCTCCTATCCCTAGGCCACAATAAATCATGATCTTCTCAGTCAGCATTAAGTACCCAAGGAAAGATCTTTTTATCTTGACTTGAGGATGGCTCTCAGATTCCATGGTTCCTCTTCTATGATCCCAGCTTTTGCCTGAATTTACCCAACTGTCACCTGGATTAAAAGGTAGGCAGCACTCAGCTCTTTGTCCAGCTCATTGTCCAGTTCCTCGTCCAGTTCTTCATCCAGTTCCCATTGCATATTGAAGCTTACAGTGTCCGGTCCACCTCAAGTCCTTCATGGTTTCTGTTTCTGGGAAGACAAAGCTTAACAGAGCTGAAACAACATTCATGCACGTTGCTGGTACCATCATCCATTCACTTTTTGCTTGTGAAATCAACACAGACCCACAAATAAAGTCTGAGAACTCAACACAAATCATCAGTATAGTCCCAGGACCTCTGAAACCCTCCTCCAAGACTTTTGTAAACAGACAACAAGAAAATCCTCTTTCAGGGCTTCCAGTAAGGTCCCAAGGCTTCTGTACAAAGTATTACAAACACAAATCAACACAGACAGAACAAACAGAGTGCCAGGATACCACAGTCTTTTTCCTTTTCAATTCTGCCACCACAAGTGTTTCCTTCTCACGTCTACTCTCTCCCAGCTTGTGCTCAGCTTTTTATCTGGTCATTAGCTCCTCCCTGTTCCACCCCTTCCTGTTGCATCAGCAATTTCCTCCCATTGTGAGTTTCATGAGTTCTGTTTCTTAACAAAGACTTGATATAATCACGGGCAAGGCTCAAAAGAACTTGAACTGAAACAAAGTGCTAAATAATTAAATAGGTGAAACAAGGTGCTAAGTACTTCTTTGCTTGCCATTACTATATGTGTGTGTGTGTGTGTATAATGTGTGTATGCACACACACACATACACACATATTAAAGGGAATTTTACTGAGACATTCTGTTCCTCTATCAGGCTACTAGATTGCCTTCTAGATCAGGTTCTTGAGGCTACAAAGGACAAGCAAGATCTTTAGACCTCTTCTGAAAATGAGAGAGTTGTGTTGTCCTTCAAACTTCTTCTAGCTTTAACATTATATATTCTCTCATGCTAAAGGGATTTGGTCATGGTGAATTAAGGAGAGCTGAATTCAGGAACTGGAACTAAGGTTGAATTAGGAAGAGATTTCAAACCTAATCATCTCTTGGGATCCACTCAAAATAATGGAGCAAAGACTGGAACTAGATCCCACCCAAATCACAGAAAATGCATAGAATATGCAAGATTCATGTTAATTTGCTTCTTTTTTCTGTTTTCCCTTAAAACATCTATTTATGTAGCATCCATCTGTGAATCAGCACTTGACTAATGATTAAATATTGGCCAACTCAGAAGAAAAAAAAATGTATCTGGGATAGACCATTAGGAAAGATTCATGGCTTTTGTCCACAAAAATGCCTCTAGTCATTTAATGTGAGGCTCTGAATTGGCTTAAAAGGGCCAAGGTCTCCCATTGCATCCTGGGCCATCCCCAGTTGTTCTGATTTATATCTGACCACCAGACCCAGATGCCTCTGGAAGAGAAGGTGAGGCTGGTGACTACACAGTCCTCCCTCCCTCAAACCAAAGTCAATTGCAAGTCATGTCATCATCTCCCTGGTGTCATTATCCTCTTGGAGAAGGAAAGACAAATCCCACTCCATTGACCTTTTCCTTTCTGTTACCTTCTTTCTGCTAGAGGTATAGACAGTCAATAAAATGGGCTTAGAATAGCCAGAGCCAGACGACTGGGAAAGAACATCCCAAAACTTGAGAGCAGGAAATAGCTGATTATAAACTGAATGGGATAGTTAATGGGAAATAAATGGTTGCCACATGAATTAAAAGTTCTAGTGATTCTAAATGGAACAAGGAAAAGGCTTTTCCTTACTTGTCCTAGAAGAGGCAGAACAAGTACGGCTTTCCAGACATTTCCTAGTTGCTAGCTTACCTTCAGTTCCTTTGCAGGTTATATGAAGAAGTTTGGCCCAAATGTTAAATTCTATAATCAGTGGACTAAAGCAGATGGGGAAAATTTACCAGAAAAACGAAGCCAGGTAACTTAAAACAATCATCTTACAAAAATTTCCACCTCTATTTAAGTTTCTTCACATCCAGAGTTTCTTATTGCTTAATTTAAATGTGTGTAGGGGAAATTAAGGTTCTTATTACAGTCATTAACATGATCTTAGTTTAGAGTTGTTATTCTCCTTAATTTCCATAGATTGCTAGAAGAGCATGTCAGACTACCAAATCTAACAAACATTTGTTAAGCACATACTGGGTACTCAACCCTGGGGATGCACAGGTTAAAAATAACCCAGTATAATTATTCTCCTCAAATAATTCCTCATCTAAAACCAGAGTATCAGACTCTTGACAAGTAAATGTGATACAAGGTAGACATTGTTTGGGAGGGGGAAACAGTGCTAAGATGAGGTCTAGAAAAATGTGTGTGTGTGTGTGTGTGTGTGTGTGTGTGTGTTAATTCAGGTTTGGGACTATCATCAAGGGCTTCATTGATGAGGTGGCAACAGACTTGTTTGAGAGGAATAGAAAGAGAAAAGGATGTGTGTGGTAGAGTGTTTCAATCATAAGTAATAATCTGAGTGAATGTATAGTTAGGAGAGGGGAGGAAAAGATTCAGAAGAAGCTAATAGTCTAGAATATAGTCTAGGAAGGCAAGTATAAGATAAAGATTGGAAATATAGATTAGAATCAGATGGTGGAAGACATTAAATACTAGGCTGAAAACTTTGTATTTTATTCTAGAGACTAGTGGTCTCCAAATACTTTTGATCACACAATCGTATCAGAGGCAATGATACACAGTAGATAGAGCACTAGGTCTGAGGTCAGGAAGACTTGAATTTGAATCCTGCCATGGATACTTCTTAGCTATGTGACCCTGGGTAAGTCATTTAATTTCTGTCTGCCTCAGTTTCAACAACTGTAAAATGAAGATAATTATAGTACCTATCTCCCAGGGTTGTTGTGAGAATGAAAACCTTCCCTAAAGGGGTTACTGGCCTGGGCAAGACCTGGAGGAGGGATGAATTTTCCTAATGGTATCTGCAGTAATTGCTTTGGTGGGTTCCCATGTTAGATAATAATTTCCCTGTAGACCTAGGATCTGGCTCTGAAGAGGGAAGGATGGGCTCTTTCATAGAGGCTAGAGGAAGGTAGAGTGAGAAAACAGGGAATGCTGGGTGAAAGTTAGGTGTAGTTATTCTGAAAACAAGACCTAAGATTGGTTAGAGCAGGGAAGAAGGAATGTGACCCAGCTTTCCACCCCTTGGTTGATCACTTGCTTCTTTGGTCATGCCCTGGCTCCCATGTGGGAGACCACTGTGAGAGACAACAGGGAACCATAGAAGATTTTTGAACAGGGCAATGACAGGGTCAGACCTGACGTACAAAGCTTACAATGAGAAAGTCTTACTTCTGGCTGTGAAGTACAGGAAGTTGTATGTGTTTTTTTTATTATGACTGAGGTGCTAAAATAGCTGACAATTTTGCTCTCCTGTCTTCTGGAACATGATATGCTTTTTTGTGTTCATGGGCATTTGCTCATGTGATGACTTGAAATAAGGAACAACCTCTGATTGTTTTCATTTGCTCCTCAGGAAGACAACGCTATAAAAAGTGTTAAATGGAAATATGGTAGCCCTGGGAGTTATAGTTTCACAGATTTCGACTTGGAAGGGATTCTAAGGGTCATTAAGACCAACTTATTCCCTTTACTAATGATAAAGATAAAGCTCAGAGATGCAGTTAGAAAACTTGGGTTTGAATCTTGACTATGCTAATTATAATTTGTATGACCTTAAAATAAACCATTTCCTTTCTTTCATATTCTGTTTCTTTGGCTGTAAAATGGGGGGGAGCACTAAACTAGGTGATACTCTTAGTAGTTCTTTATGAGTAAGTATAAGGTAGCATATGGCAAGTAATATAAAATACTCTTGAGAGGCTGTGGAATAAAGAAATACATACACACATGAAATATATACATACAAAGAGCTTTTATTTTTATATCATCATTTCCAAAAATATCCTTCCCCCTTTTTTTGGCAGAGCAGTCCCTTTCAAACAAGGATATAAAAGGGGGGGGGAGTAATTCAAGGAAAAACTAAGTGACAAATCCAGAAAGTCTGGTAGTATATATAATGTTCCAAATCCATAGACTCTCCAATGTTGTTAAGAGGGAAGGAAGGTGAATTTTGTTATCTCTTCTTTGGAGTGAGATTCAGTAATTATACTGTTCAACTATCTTTTTAAATTTTGTTTTGTTTTTTTCCATTTCCATTATTGCAGTCATTGTGTATGTTGTTTTCCTGACTTAGCTTACTTCACTTTGCATCAGTTAATATAAATCTTCCCATGCTCTTCTGTACTCTTCTTATTCATTGTTTCTTATAGTACAGTGATATTATATCACATTTCTATACTGCAATTTGTTTTGACATTCCTCAATAGATGGATGTCTACATTTTTTTATAGTTTGTTGTTAACACAAAAAGTGCTGCTATAAATATTTTGGTTAATATGGAATCCTTTGATCTTTATCTTCCTTGAAATCTATGTTAGCAGTGATATTTCTGAGTCAGAGTATGAGCATTTTAGTCACTCTCTTATGCTACTATGTTTTAAAATAATGAAACAGATGGCACTTGACAGCATTAGCAAGAAAGTCAGAATCCCAGAACAGTAATTGTATATATTGGATCCTTCACTCAAGTATTCATATGTACAAATGGAAAGTCCAAATCATACATTATATATTAGCTGCATTCTTAAATTCCTGAATATGTTCATGGGCTCATGAAATTGCTATAACCCAAATGACATATCATTTTTTTTAAACTTAAAGATCCAGGATCAGGAACCCAGACCTCTTGCTGCCAGAGTCTTTCTGTCATTGACAGAGTGACATCTTTAGGTTTGGGGGAGTGGTTCGGAAAGTGTTCTCACAGATATAGTATTCACATTATTTTATCACAGTCCCTTCTTATAGGTACAGTATCCTTTCCACATCACAACTTTCTTCATCACATTTTTGATATATTATGGGTTGGCATAAGAAATTAAATGGAAATTTGGGGGGAGTTTCGCAGAAGGCACAGATGATACTTGAAGGTCAGAAGATGACACAGAAAAAGTTTAGAAACTCAGAAATGCATACAATATATGTGTAGTATTGTATAAGATCAATATATTTTATCTTTTAATATGGTAAACACCCCAAAGGGAAAAAGAAAAAATTCAGACATCTTCTCTGGTGTGAAGTGATGGCCAAAAATTTTTACAGATTTTCCAGATCACAGGGGTGCCATGTCCCTAACCCCCATGATATGGAAGGGATAACTGTACAGATTTGTTATCTCTTGGGCAATATGAGAAAGGCACACATATACTAGGACTTTTATTCTCTATTCTCAAGAAAAAGTGATGAACTAAAAACATGAACACACACAAGAAGAGAGATGCATGCAGGAACCCCCAACTGTTCTGTCTGTGCTTCCTGTCTTTACAATCGCACCTTGCCTGGTTCCCCCTTTGCTCTGTCCTTACCCACAGCATGTCAGCAAACTCAAGAAATATGACAGTCAGTTTTATCCAAGAAGCAGCACCAGCATCCACTGCTGGTGACAGCACCTCTGGTAGAAATGTTGAGATGGTTAGCCAGTCTCCCCCCAGGTGTTCTCCGCAGCCCAAACCCAGCAAGTGGTCCTTCTGTGTTCTCTCCCTCCTCTTCATTCTGCTGTTCTTTCTCCCCATTGTGCTGACTCAGGGTTTGAATCATTGAAAAGTAGCACATAGCAGAAGGAAGGCTTTTAGAAAGTGGATGTGTTTCTTTTCAATGAAGACTTGTTTTTAATCTATTTAATCTTATCTCCCTTTTAGACTTTGTGCTCATGATAGAAAAATAGTATGGCTCAAGAGTAGAAAAATTCTAAAATATATTACTTTATTTATATATAAAACATATCACAGCTTTAAGACTGTCTCATCTGTGTGGTCACATTGTTAGTTCTGACCATGAATTTCTCTCCTAACAAATTTATAGGATCCAATTTCATGCTGAGAGGAATTTCCATTCATTTCGTAACTTACCAAGGAAAGTCACAAGTGACTCTTTCCATTATAGCTTATCTTATCTTATCCTTTTTTTTATAACCTTCCCTCTCTCTGGTGGTTCTGTTGTTGGATCCCAGAATAATGCTATCTTACACGGTAGATTCTAGAGTATTTTTTCAAAGTCTCTACATAACACTAAAGAAAGGGTAGTATTAACAGATTCTTAATATGTGGGTAGGGAAAGGAAAGAAAGGGAATAAGCATCAATTAACAAACTATTACCATGTTAATTAATTATTACCATTAACAGGTACCATGTTAAGCACTTTACAAATATTATCTCATTTGATCTTTACAACAGTCCTGAGAAATAGGTAACACTATTACCCCCATTTTATAGTTGAGGAAACTGAGGCAGATAGAAGTTAAGCTACTGGCCTGGATCACACAGTTATTAAGTATCTCAGGTGAGATTTGAACTCAGATCTTCCTGACTCCAGACCCAGCACTCTACCAGTCACCTGGTTGCCTCTATGTAATATGTCTTTTCCCCTTGATAACAGATATAGGAAATAAAATATTGAAGTAAGACTCCTCAAAAACTTGCTCCTTCAAAACCATTTTACTCTCTTGAATGTTGTTTTCTAGATTTGGAATTAAAAGATGTCAGACCAGAGAGAGACCTTAAGAATTATTGATTTCAACTGTCTTATTTTAAAAGCCATTAATTGAGGCTGAGAGAGGAAGGGACTTGCTTGTGTTCACATAGTAACGTATGAAAGCCAGGACTCAAAGTCAGGTCTGGCTATAAAGCTACAGAGTAGTGAAAGTTATTCTCCTCTAAGTGTACTGGGTAGAGGAACAACCGTGGAGTCAGGAAGACCAAGTTTCAAGTTCTGCTTTGTACCAGTGGAGAGATTTTTCAATTGCCATGAGTTCCCCACCCAGTTGAAATCATAGCTCTAGATCCAAAGTTGTTTTGCTTGAAGATATGTATGAGATAGTTTTCCATGTCATGAGAAAAAAGAGACATTATAGCTTAATCTGATATAATTACTCTATTTGCCATATACTTTTCAGTGAGGGAGCAGCAATTGCAACCCAGACGTGATTTTTTTTCATTATTTTCTTCCAAAAAGAACAGTTAGATTAAATCTTTCCTGGAGTACTTTTGCAGGAAAGAACTTGGATAGAAGGGCTATGATGGAGGGTTAGTCTGTATTTAGGAATTACAGATATTGACCCAAATTACATCAGTGTCATTCATTTACCTCTTCTTCCATTTCAATTCTCCACCCTCCCACCCCAGGTCTTTTTTGGAACTAGGTTACCATAATCAAAAGAGTAGCTCAACTGGTTGGGTGGAGTAGGCTCACCTCTTTGCAATAGGGCTAGAAGCATCTAACAGTATGGTTATGAGCAGAAGGATTTGGCAGGGCAAAGGACACTACTTGCCAAAAAATAACTTCCTCTCCTTCTTTTATCCTCAGATCAATTGATTCCCTGGGTCATTGTCTGATCAGAAGCAGCTTGGGACATCTCTAAAGCATAGGACCTTACTTTGAGATGTCCTAGATATGTTGAAAGAATTATTCACCTTGGACCCTAATTTTTAATCTGCATTAAGATTCTGATAATTTGCATTCAAGAAATAGCTTGATCATTTATCTGTAACATTCAGGAGGTTGGACTAAGTGATCCTTATGTTTCCTTACAATTTCAAGATGTTTATTAGGTTTGAGAAAAGAAGACATTTGGTAAGGGAGGGAGTAGTGGGCATGATCTCTGTCCTCAAGCACTTGAGGGACTGTCATTTAAAAGAAGGATTAGATTCATTTTGCTTGGCTCCAGAGGGCAGAACTAGGAAAAGTAACTGGAAGCTAGAGACAGATTTTTGTTCAGTATAATGAAAAACTTCTGAAAATTAGAGTTGCCCCAAAGTACATTTTCACTGAGAGTTCCAAAAGCATACCAATGTGAAATAATAAGCTCACTATCACTAGGATAAGAGGACCCCAAGAAATGGCTTTCTGGCCACTTTTTAGGAATACTGTAAAGAAGACTCCTATTCAAGCATTAGACTAGCATTAGTCTCTGGTGAAATTCCAGTTTTGTAGATATTTACTAAAACTTACAGTTCATAGAACTTTGATCTAGATGCTGTGGGACGTGTGAAATTTAGCTAAGATACAATTCTCATAAGATATATTCTCATAAGGCTAAAACATTTAGACAAATAATTTTAATAAAAATGATGAATTATACTAGAGGCAACATAATGTAATAGAAAGAAGGCTGGTCTTCTTCAAGAGTCAAGAGACCTAAGTCTAAAACCTTCCTCTGATATATATTAGCTGTGTGACCTTGGACAAGTCATGTAACTTCTCAGCTCTAAGTTGTCCATATGCATAGATGAAAGGAGTTTCTACATCAGAATACAATGATGAAGTCTTAGATCCATTCTAAATACATTATAAAGGCCTCAGAGGTACAATCAAAGCGGTGAGATTGCCAGAGTGGTCAAGGTTAATACTAGCTGGGAGACTTGAGAAGGTTTCAGGTGAGAGATGCCACTTGAGTTCAGCTTTAAAGGATAGAAAGGAATTCATCAGGGGAATAATGTGTGTATACTTTTCGGGGTTAGGAAATAACCATGGGAGTAGAAAAATGTGGAATGAGGAGTATTCCAGCTTGACTGGAGAACTGAGTACATTGTGTAGGCAGTAGCTTTGTGAGTCTGGGAAGAGAGTGGCAGCAGAATGTAGAGGACCTTGAGTGCCAGGCTAAAAACCCTAAATTTTACTCAATAAAAGATCCGTAATCTTAAGGTTTTGAGCAAGAAAAATACCATGACCACTATGATTAGAGATGTGTGTAGAAAGGAAGTATATAAGAAAGGAAGGGAGAGAGGGAGGAAGAAAGAAAAACAGAGAGAAAGGGAGGGCTTAAGTATCTACTATGTGCTGAGGCATTATGCTAAGTGCTTTATAAATACTACCTCTTTTGGTCCTCAAAACCCTGTGAAGTATGTGCTTTATCTCTATTTTACGAATGAGGAAACTGAAGGAGACAGATATTAAGTGACTTGCCTAGGGTAACATTAAGTGTCTGAGGTCACATATTAACTCAGACCTCCATATACTGTACTGCCTCACTGCTTCTTGACTCAAGTGCAGATAATTTAGAGTTGGAGTTTTCTTCCATGTGATTCTAATTTAACTACCAAACTAGAAGAACCTTCTTTTCTCTTAACTTTATTTCTCAGTACCTAATTTGGTGTTCCACATATATATCACTATATCAGAGCCACATTTGCTTATATATGGACATGGTTTCTTCCCTGATCAAATGGAAGTGCTCTGAGAGCCAAGATGGTTTCCTTTTGTTTATTTCCTATACATACTACAGTGCCTAGCATAAGGTTGACACCTAAGAAATGGTTGTTCATTGATTCATTAAAGAAAATGGTCTGGTGTGAGAGATGGTTTGAAAGAAGGAGAGAATGGAGGAAGACAAGTTAAGAAATTATTTGTTGTTCAGTCATTTCAGTTTTGTTCAATTCTTTGTGACCCTACTTGGGGCTTTCTTAGCAAAGATACTTGAGTGGTTTGTCATTTCCTTCTCCATCACTTTTAATAGATGACAACTGAAACAAACAGGGTTAAATGACTTCCCCAGGGTCACACGGCTAGTAAGGGAAACCAGATTTGAATTGAGGAAGAGTTTTCCTGACTCCAGACCTGGCACTCTATCCACCATGCCACCTAGCTGCCCCAAGAAACTATTCTAATTGCTCATCTTATAACAATGAGGACTTATACTAGAGTGGTAGTAATAAGGAAAACTGTCACAGAATTGATGTTTTTGAATTGTAGTGCTAGAGAGGACTTTTGAGAGTACTTTGGATAGCAAGGAGATCAACTCAGTCAATACTTAAAGAAATTAATTCAGGTTATTCATTGGAAAGAAAAATATTGAAACTAAAGCTTAAATACTTTGTTCCCATAATGAGAAAACAGGGTTCATTTGAAAAGACCCCGATGTTGGAAAAGATTGAAGACAAAAGGAAAAGAGGATAGCAGTGGATGAGGTGGATAGATAGCATCATGGAGACAGTGAAATAGAGCTGGGACAGACTTCAAGAGGTAGTGGAGAATAGGAGGACCTAACATGCTATGAAGAACATAGCTAAGAATGGCTATACCATTAAAAAAAAAGACTGATTCAAAACAGGTAGTTCTGTTGTTAGGGTCACTGCATTAAACAAACATTTATTAAGTCCCTGTTATATTCACGGGCCTGTCCTAGGTGCTGAGAATCAACATAAAGGAAATAATTCTTGTATTCAAACAGTTTGTTTGACCTTGGAGAAATAAGACATACATAATTATATACACACATACGTGCACACACAGAAACACATATGAGTTAGCACAATGTAATTACGTGGGGAGAAGCACAAATACCAAAGAGCATTAGAAAAGGTATCATGTGGGAAATGGAATTGGAGTTTTGAAATTTGGGGTTTTGAAGGGAAGTAGGATTCCAATTGGAGATGAGGAGGGAGTGTATTCAAGGTCCAGGGGCAATCTCTGTGAATGTGTGAAGGCAAGAGATGGAACACTGAGGACAAGGAATAGGAAATAAGTCAGTTTGGCTAGAGTCAAGTATGTGAAAAGGAGTTATGTGACACCAGTCCAGAAAGATAGGTGAGAGCCAGACTGAAGAACTTTAAATGCCAAATAGAAGGGTGTGAATTTTATTCTAGACATAGAGGGAATAGGGGAGTCAGTGAACTTCTGGAGAAAAGATTTAACATGGCCAATTTCAAATGCATTGGAATAGTGATATAGCAATGTTGGAGATAAGTATCACTTCAATTATTCAGAGGAGGTTTTATTTCATCAGTATTTCAATAAATATTCACCCAATGCTGGTTATAAGCCCTCTATACTTTAGATGTGGTTTGCTGTGGTCAAAATAATTCATTAATTTCTTAGTAGACCACTTTCTGATGCTGAGCCCCTCAGGACTTCTCTAGGCTAGTCTGTTACACACAGTACATCATAGGGATTGTAATAAAAGCCTTTCCAGCTTTGCATGATCTCCAGAGACTGTACTTTATAGTGTTACCTATGAGAACCCAGGGTCATCTCCATATCATAAGGAGACAACCCCCCAAATTCTAGTAGTTCCTAGAGGACAGTAATTGTCTCTCACTTTTTGCACCAGCAGATCCTGGAAAATAGAGAGTGTTTAATGAAATTTGTTGATGGATTGAAGACAACAGAAGGGAAGCTTTTATAATTTTTTTGCTGTTAATAATAAATTTCTGCCAACACAGGTCCTACAGTGGTAACTGAATTAAATTAAATTCAATAAACCCTTAATAAGCACCTACTATATGCAGAAGGCTATCCTCTGCCTTAGGGAGATTTTAAAAGTTCCTTCTTTCATGAAACTTAAAATATGAGTAGGTGGATAAAATATACACCAATAAATTTCATTGCCTTTGGTCCTGATCTCACATCACCTCTTTCTTGATGGCATGTTTCTTTCACACTTCTGAAATTGCCAAGGCAGTAGCCAGAAAAGAAATGACAGTACTTTGCACTTCAATTGCATTTATTTTGTCTAAATGGCTGGAAAGAAACAGTAAGTTCAGACAGACATATCTTACTTTGGGAATGCTCCCGAGTAGCAAAAAAAAAAAAAATGCTACTAATGTGTCTGACAATGTTGCTTGGCCTTGCTTTATTCTGTGGATCTGTTACACAGAGGAGAGGAGGAGTGAGAAACCAAGATAATTGAAAGTTCCCCTCCCCTGTCCTCCAGACCAAATAAACTAATTATTCTCATTCATGTTATCGGGAGAGATACACACAAACATACATACACACACACACACTAAAATATGTATAACAAAATATATAATAAAAAGGCAAAATTGCTTCTTGAGTATACAGCCCTAAGTGCACCATCCTCTCCTGTGCTAACAGAATTTACATAAAGGTGCTCGTTTGTAGGAACACAGTCTTTTGTCTGAAAGAATGAGAAACATTGGCTGGTGAAATTAGGCTGCTGGAGAGGTCCATGAATGTGTATAAATCCCCAGTAAATGCTCAAGAATTTAAATAATTGACCCCAAAAGCGGTTTGAGAAGAGCAGAACCCAGCACGCTCTCAGATCTGTTTCTGGGCCTCAGTCTTCTTGTATATATACTGGGGGGGGGGGGGGGGCCGCGGCGCAAGATGGTGGCAAGTCCCTGGTGGGCACCTCCCCTTTGCCAAAAAGATAAGACTGCTTGAGCCTAAAGCAGGTATATAGAACAGCTCCCTAATCGTGTTTCCTTTGGGACAAATTCAGAAATGATCCTTAGCATGTTTAACCAACAAGAGCACCTAAAGTCCACAGAGTCTGGGAAATGAGGACTTTTTCCGTGATATTGATTGCCGGAGCCCAGCTGTACCGCTGTTGCTACACGGTTTTGTTTTCCGTAGCTTCTCTATAATGCTGTAGCAGCTGCTTTTGAAAAATGGTGCACTGCCAAGTCCTACCCCCCTCCCCCAATGAGACCCTTAAAAATTGTTGAAAGTGTCGGGGATGGGGAGAGAAATCTTTGTTTACCTTCAGTCTGTGGAGTTTGCATAGGACTAGGAGAAAGTGATCACATTTAAGACTTTAGAAAACAGGGTCTTGGGGGTACCGGGCTCTTGGCAACTGTAATTTACTTGGAATAATTTTAAACGGTGGGCTGCCGCAGTTTGCTGACAGTGCTGTAAAACAAATTGCCCTAGGAGAAAAGAGCCATGAGTTCGGTGAAGAGGCGCGGTAGCAGCTATGTAGGGTTTGACGGAGCAACCTTAATGAGCTTGGATCCGGTACATCTAGTGAGTTCTATTTATCTGGTGAGCTGATTACACAGGTCCTTGGCTGCTCTCAAGCCCCCTCCCACCTTACAGTGTCTATATTTAAAAATGTTTGTAGATAATAATGGTTTTCAGTTTCTTTTACAAAAGGCAGGCAGAGTTGCTTCATGACAATAGGAATCTATTTGCAGACTCTGTATGTGTGTGTGTGTTTGTGCATTTGGGGGGGGGGGGGGAAGAGATGAAGCGGGTCCTGAAAGCTGCGTGGGCTTCTGACAATTGCATACTGTAGAGACGCCTTGAGATTAGGAGTGATCCAGGTGTCTGTCAGTAAGGACACAGCATCTTGGTGAAGATGAGGACTGTCTTTCCTCCTTTATTTGTAAGGTAAGTAGAGCTGGTGGGAAGGAAGCTAGAGGCATGGGCTTTGGGGAAAGGGTTTTTCTGAAGTCTTTTAAAAGCGTGAAAGAAAAGACATTTCAAATGATAACAATAGGATGCCTGAAAGGGTCTAATCATTTTTCCATGAACCAAACCACTACAGTTAGTGTGTTCAGGACAAGTAGAAACCCTTGGAGGAGAGTGACAGGAGCCACAGGATGGGGAGAGTAATAGTTACCCCTGATGTCATTAACAGCCTCAGAGTCGTAGTATCATCAGACCATCTATAGGTGTCTGAGGCACTGCATGTATTGGCAGCTTTGTTTCTCCCGCCAGAGCTCTGGGTAACAACTATGAACCTCTTTTGTTTAATGTGAGGGCTGTTTTCTTCTGGTCTATGGGTATAATTTCAGCTTGGATGCCTTGTGATCCCAATGCTCATAAAACCATTTTGGGGAAATAACTATATGATTATTGGCATGTACTGTAGCTACTCATTTATTTATTTATTCTTAGCACAGGGTTTAGTAAAAATTAGAGACAAAAGAGGTTTTTGACACATGAGGCTTATATCTAAGTTTGTCATCAGTAAATATTTTATTGTCGATGATAAATGCCCTTATCTTTTTCCATCCAGAAATCCAACCTTTGGGAGTAAATACTTCAAAGCTGACATTTTTCTTTTGTGTGTTTATATTGGTTGTCATTTCAGGGATTAGAGCCAGAAAGGGGGTTTGTAAAAGATATAGAAGCCCGAACATTTTTGATATGAACTTGTAAGAAACTAAAGTTACTGTCAGGCTTTGTGTTGGAGAGTTTATTGGGCTGCAAGTTTCTTGCCTAGATGAAGGAATGGAAAATTCATAATGATAGGAATCAAAGGGTCTTTGGTTTGGGGTGACAATTTTAATCTGTACCTTACTACCTGAGAAATGTTACTTCTAAAACAGGAACATCTGTGTGTGGCAATCACTTTGTAGTCTAGACGGTGTACATTACACATTTGGGGGGAAATGTATTAGTGAATTATGCAAATACACAAAGATGGCAACAATTTGAAAATCTAAAAATAGCGCATAGTTGAATTTTATTCAAGTCTAACCAAAGTCATACTTTGATGTCATAATTTTACACGATCGGCACTACAGGTTTATCTCTGGATTACAGTTTCAGTCATCACATTGGTCAGATTCCCTACCCAAAGAAAGAGTGCCCAAAAGTACAAAGAGAACAATTATGCAAATATGGGTTTTTTTTTTCACTTTAGAGGCCTTCTCTGGCAAACTAAACAATACACCTATATAAAGTCCAGTTTTTCTTTATCATAAATTGCCCACCGGTACTTATGTATATTGTAGCACATGAAGCATATAATAGTTTATGTTGCAATTTACATTCATGTCTGTTTATGTGGACTGAGCCATGTAGAATCTTCTGTTTTAGTCTGGTGGTTTCAAAGACTGAACAATAGTCGATATGATGAATCCATACTACTTGTGATTTATTAAGTTGTCCATACTCATCCTAACGTAGTATAAGGGCTTTGTCACAAGTGTTATTGTTCACATCATGGATCTTTACCAATAGTTGAAAAAATAAAATAATCTCGGCAACAACTGATTTCCCACCAGCTTCCTCCCACCCCCCCAATAGTCACCTGCATTGTGCAGTTATAAATAGCCCACTCTGGTGGTATTGGGATAGGAGCAGGACGTGACACATGTGCAGAGAGTTTTCCTTCCTGCTCAGGGACTCCTGGTGCTATTATTCACCAGCGTCTATTTCAGTTACCAGCACAGAGGGGATCTGTGAGAGTCCCTGGTTCTGATCCATGGGTTGCCATTTCTGGCTTCTTTTCCTTCCTAGATCTTGATAGACTTTGACATGCTGCAGCTGGGTCCAATTTATTTACAGGGGTGACCTCATTTCATCTTTAATCTCTGTGTTGTTCAGCAGAAATAGTCTTGGGTGATGGTAATTACTTCATTATTATTCAGGAAAACAGAGTATTATCAATTAATAAAAAACCGCATACTAAGGAAGCTTAGCGGCTTCCTTTCATTTTGTTTCTATTGATCACATTAGCTAATTATCAAGGATCAAATCTAGAGAGGAAGGTTAGAGGTGCTTCTAGATTCCATGTGGCATTAGTAACAGTGTTATCTGTACAGTTTTTAGAGAGGCCTGAGAACACAAAGGCTTGCTTTACTCCAAAAACAAGTGGGGGAAAAATATTACCCACTTGAAAATCAATGACAGGACAGATGAATTCTGAACATTCCTTAGAAACAATTCAATTCAATTCAGCATCCTTTTATTAAGTGTTTACTATGTGCCAAGCTCTGTGGGGGCTTCTCAGGGAACACAAAGAAAAAGATGAAATCACCTCTGCCCTCAAAAAGTCCATATTCTATTGTGGGGTAGAACATGTGCATACATTAAATAGAACATATAATCCAAGGTTTTTCTGTAGGGAGGACACTAGCAACTGGAAGAAGAAGATAGACTTCCTAAAGCTTGGAAGGAAACAGAAGGGTCTATATGGAGAAGGTGAGGAGGGAGGATGTGCCGGGCAGGGGAGCAGGGAGAGAAACAGCCTGTGCAAAGACACTGAGAGGGAATGAAATGTTCTGTACATGGAGCAGCTAGCGAGGAAGTGCTCTGTGTAAAAGAAAGTACCCTCTAATAAGCCTGGAAATGTAGACTAAATTCAAATTATTCAGAGCTTTAAAATGCCAAAACAGAGGTGTTTCTATTTTTATCCTAGAGGCAAAAGGGAGACGCTGGAGCTACTTGAGGGAGGGAGTGATGTGGTCAAACTTTGTCTTTAGGAGTATCAATTTGGTGCCTGGGTGGAAGATGAATTAGAGCCACTAAGCATAGATCTGGCTGTGTCATCTATTGCCACCAGGACCAAATACAAAATGTTCTGTTTGACATTCAAAGCCCCTCACAACCTCCCTCCTTCCTGTATTTCCAGGCTTCTATCTTTAATCCAGTAACACTGCCCTCCTGGGTGTTCCACAAATAAGATACTCCATCTCTTGATTCTAGGCATTAAAAAAAAATTCACCCCACCCCACCCCCGCTGTTCTTATGCCTGGAATGCTCTCCTTCCACTTTTCAGTCTACTGACCTATCTAGCTTAAGTCCCAACTAAATTCCTTCTTTTCCTCCCCAACCCCTTTTTAATTCTAGTACCTTATTTTCTGTTTATCCCATATATAGCTTGCTTCACATATATTTGTTTGCATATTATTTCCCCTATTAGAATATATGCTCCTTTAGGGCAGGGATATCTTTTGCCTCTTTCGGTATCCCCAGAACTTAGCAGAGTGTCTGGCACATAGTAGACACAATAAATATTGATTGATTCATTGATTGATTGACAGGAAGAACAGTAAGAAGATCATTGAATTAATCCCATTGAGAAGTAATAAATGTCTAAGTTGGTATGTATAAATATAGGAATTGTTGAGGTAAGTACAGACAAGGGAATTTTATCATACCTCAAGCATGTTAAATAGAATAAGGAGATATCATGGTCAGTGGAAAGAGTGGTGAGTTCAGAAGCAGAGAATCTGGATTTGAATCCCTACTCTGCGACTTACAAGTTGTTTGAGTTAGGACAAGTTGCTTAACCTTTGTGGGTTTCAGTTTCTTCATTTGTAAAATAAGGAAGTAGATAAGATCCCCTCTAAAGTCTGTTCCAACTCTAAATGTATTTCCCTATAAGATATGTTTGTGCATAATGTTGAAATTTGTCCTTATTGATCCATAAGAATATTTAGAGGCAAAATTAGTAGAAATTTCTTTATTACCAGTTTCCTGTCTCTTTTTTAAAATCTTATTTAAGGGTCGGCGAGGTGGCCCAGTGAATAGAACACAGCCCTGGAGTCAGGAGGACTTGAATTGAAATCCAGCCTCAGACACTGAACACAAAACTAGCTGTATGATCTTGGGGAAGTCACTTAACTCCAATTGCCCTACCTTCCTCTCTCCAAAAAATAAAAATCTTATTTAATATTTTGTTTTTCCCAATTTCATATAAAAGCAAGTTTAACATTCTTTTTTTCCCCAAAATTTGAGTTCCAAATTCTTTTCCTTCCTCCCACCCCTTGAGAAGGCAAGCAATTTGTTTATGTCTCTTTTTAATACTTTATTTATGTTGATATAAATATTCCTAGACATGTTGTATAAAATACATAGATAATAAAGTTATCGGGATCAATAGCAGGCATGGTTGAAAGAGTAGGAAAGAACTTGGACTGATTTGTCAAGGATGCGGCTGTTGCTGTCCTTGTGACACAGAATCATGACTGATCAACCTTTTGTTGGGAACTGTACCCAAAACCTCAGGCAATTTACTGTATAGCCCAGTACACAAGACTTTCCCCTTGTAGCACAGATTACGCAAGGGAACACAGATATAAACATAAAGGGATTCTCACTTGAGTGCCACACTCCTCTGCTGCAATTAGATCTCATTTGGCACTATTTCCCTTTCCTTCTAGAACAGAGCTTTGACATCATTGTCAAATTGCAAGCCCAAGCAACAGCCCAGAGACCCCAGCTTCTGCGTTTTTAAAATTTGCATATAAGCAGCATTAGGTGGTAGAAGCTGGTGCTCTCAGAAGGACTGTTGACATCAACTGTTGCCCTCTTACTCCATGGATCAACAGCTCTGTAGTGGTAATATAAGTGATATGTGTTCCCTTTACCCAAATGAATTTCTTCTGTGGGTTTATGTCCATGTAAGAACTGGATTTAAGGAGAGTAGTGAACTCAGGGGATAGGAGGAATGTTGGAGTTTAGCCTGTCCTATTCATGAATATATAGGGTTTTCTATAGACCTATTGTGATCTTCAGGATGTAAAATAAATAGTGAAATTACTTTATATACAAATGAAATGATTTGAGCTTACTGGATGAACAGCATACAAATTTAGGCAGTTATTGGCAAGGGAATTTAAGTAGCAATTAATATAATCACTGGAAGTTTCCCAATAATATGCTGTTTGGGTTTGGGCTCATAGGATCATAGAACCCACAGAATCATAGCTCTGGAGCTAGAAGGGATCTCAGCAGCTACGTAGTCTTCCCCCTGCCCTAAATTTTACAATTATGGAAATTTGAGGCCCAAGGGAAGCTAAGTGATTACGTAGGTCACATAAGCATGAGAGGCAAGGCTGAACCAATGTCTTCTAACACCAGAGAGGGTTACCTTTCCATTGTACCATAGCCATTTTTTTCATAATGAATTTCACTGAAGTTCAGTTTTATATATTTAAAGATTTAAAGACTTCCTTATTGGGCATTCTCTCCACCAATGAAATCATACCTGAATATGTGTGTGTGCGTGCGTGCATGTGTGTATTTATATTTCTGCAGGTATACATGTAAATATGTGTGGCATCCATCTTTTTATCTGTTATCTATCTATGAACTTTAAAAGCTTAAAATCACACTAAGAATTTTTAAATGCCGTGTGTGTATGTGTGTGTGTACTAGATTCATTATTCATATTGAGCTTGCAGTTGACTAAAATCACAGATGTTTTTCACATGAACCATAGTCTAGTTACTCCTCACACACCTCATAGTTTGCAGTTCATATTTTGAAACCAAGTGCAGGACTCTACTATATATATATATATATATATATATATATATATATACCTATTAAATTTTATCCTATTAGATTTTGCCTATCGGATTAAAAACAGGAACTTATCAGGAATACTCATTATCACCTCTTCTTCCCTAAGCTGATGTATATTATGAATAGAGGTGACATTCAATAGCACTTCTGCATTCAAAAACAACAAATTCTATTTCCTAAAATTATTGGTACCTGTATATTTGTGTGATGAAAAAGTCCTTAGGGAAAATGAAAGCTAGACATATTCAAGGCCCCATGATAACATCATATAGTAGAAGAAATGTTGGGGTCAGGAGATACTTGAGCGCAAACCACATACTAGTCCTATGATCATGGGCAAAGTCATTTACCCCCTTGAATCTTAGTATCTTCTTAGGTGAGAATAGGGCAGTTAGGTCATACAGTGGATAGAGTGCTGGTCCTAGAGTCAGGTATACCTGATTTCAAGTTCAGACTCAGACATTTACTAGCTGTGTCACCCTAGGTAAGTCACTTAACTTTATTTGCCTCAGTTTTATCATCTGTAAAATGAGCTGGAGAAGGAAGTGGTAAACCACTACAGTATCTTTGTTAAAAGAAGCAACAACAACAACAACAAAAACACCCAAAAGCCCTAAATGGGGTCATGAAGAATTGGGCACGATTAAAACAACTGAACAAAAACAGGGCGATTATACTCTTACTTGTTTCACAAGATTATTATGTCTAAAACTCTTTTTACATTTCTTTGCATGACAGTTACTGTCTCCATGGTTTCAGGAAGTCCTAAGGTAGACTCACTGTGGTCTAGTGGAAGAAAAATTACAGAAGTAGACCTGAGTTCAAGCTTTGGGTTGGCTATTTATACATGATTTTATTCATTCTTAGTTGATCGTTGAATGCTGATTTATGTAAATGGAGAATAGATTATGAAAACCATTTTAAAGTGGAAAAATGTAATGAAAATAAACATCCCTTATTTTATATAAAAGGGAAACTGAGGCACAGGCAAGGTGATAGAGATATTTGCTTGGGAGTTCAATTATCTTTGGCACTTGTAAGGATGGAAATTGTAGTTGTTTGCAGGTGATTCCAGTTTTTCCAATACAATCCAAAAGAGAATATGGGCAGAAGCTTTGTAAAGCTTAAAATGTTATATAAATGCAAGCTATTAGATGTGAGCTATTTATTTAGATAAGTGCTTGAAGAAAAATGTTCTGAGTGAGAGTGTTAAACTGTGCACTTGGGAATGACGCCCCTATCACTGGAGATATTTTAAAGTGGTTGAGAAAAGGTAAGAAACAACATACTACAATACAATATTCAAAGAAGGATAGGTAGGATGACTGCAGAGCTTCTCTGAAAGCTAATTTCTATTATTTGGTGGTGTTTGGATCTGAGGTCTTTGGGGGAAATGCAATACAAATTCTTTCAAGACAGACATTTTAACTTTAAATAAAAATGTTTAAAAAAATTTTAAAGAGACAGATATTTGCATTTTGTGTAGGCAGAGGTGGCTAGATTCACTTTTCAGTCATTCTCTCTCTCTCTGATATATATACACACACATATGTATATGCATACACACATAGACATATACCCTCTCAATGGTATTTTAAAACATAAGTCTTAAAAACCAACTTCTCTGCAGTGTGCATGCTTACAGCTATATGGAGTTTCCCCGAATATTATCAAACGTTGAGGGTCACAGGACTTCTGTGATGACTAAGTCACCCTGTATATGTGTGTATATGTGTGACCACATAAGAATTGGTAGCATCCTGAAGACTATGCAAGCTCCTCTCCCTTCTAGGCATAATAAAGAAAGGTTAGCTATGAACCCTGGTTGCTATTATGGTGATAAACAAATGTTTGTTAAAGCCCAAATTATATACTTAGGAGGATTCATATGTATCATCTATACACACATGATAGACATGAAACTCCTTCCCCTTTGAGAGCTGTGTGCTATCTGTGGAATGTAGCTTGAACCATTCAAGAATGTTTTAAAGGAAATAGTTTCCTATTCCCTTCACTAAGTGAAAAATATCTCTTCCTCCTCTTCTTCTCCTTCCTTTCAATTTCATTCTTCTCTTTTATGTCCTGTTTCTTACTTTTCCATTTAATTGCACATTCTTTCCAAGCTTCATATGTCTGTACAAATATGTACCTATTCTACAGTGGAAGACCCCTTCTTCCTTTATTGGGCCATCAAGAACTGCTTAGTAAGGACCTCCTACTTATTAGAAGGTTATAGAATTTTGACTTGACCTTGTAATTCTAGCCCTTAAGGAGCTTATGGTATAAAGTCTGGAATCTTCTTATTTTAGGTCCTAAGATAGTTACTTAGAGCTGGAATATGCATGCCTCCAGGGAGTTTGAAAATTTTTTAAGCATGAAATATTTGGTTTATGTGTCATATGTACATATGCATGGCAGATTAGAATTTATTTCTTTTTATGTTGAAGATGATATGTTGGAAAGGTTTACTGAAATCCAAGGAGCACAGACACCAAAAATGTTTGGGAACACCTGATCTATACAGAACAAACTTGGCATTTTAAGGAAGGTGAAGGGAACAATCATTTATTAAGTGCCTACTGTGTGCCAGTACACACTACAAATATTATCTCATTCTGTCATTACAATAATCCTGGATAGTAGATGCTATTGTTACCCTCATTTTATAACTATAGCTGAACTAGGCAGCTGAAGATTGTGATTGGCTCAGTGTCAAGTGTCTGAGGTAAGTGTCTAAGGCCAAATTTTAACTCAAGTCTGCACTACCAAACTGTATCTGATTAATAATAACAATAATGATAACAACAATAATAGTACCACTTACATAATGCTTACTACATGCTAGATACTGTTGGGCACTTTATAATTATTATCTCATTTGATCCTCAAAACAACTCTAGAAGGAGGGTGCTATTATTCTCCCCATTTTGTAGATGAGGAAATTGAGGCAAAGAGAGGTTAAGTGGCTTGCCCAGGGTCCCACAGCCAGTAAGTATCTGAAGTCAGATTTTAACTCAGGTCTTCCTGACTCCAGGTCTGGCACTTTACCCCCTAGTTGTCTCTGTTACTTGTTTTAATTCACTCAAGAAATCTGTGGGGGATAAGCCCTAGTTTTAGAAAACACATAGTATTGTGTTTTGTGCCCAATCTCCATCATTTCTTAATGTCTCTGTCTTCCTCAAATTACTTTAATGGACTTGCTATATCTTTGTATCACCTCCTCAAGAAGAATGTGAGCTCACAGAGGGCTTTTTACATATCTAGAGCCTAGCCTAGCACTTAATTGCATGTAGGAGGAGTAAATGTCAGTTGAATTGACTGATACAGAAGGAGACCAATGCAATGAGAAGTAAGGAAGTCTTGAACTAGGGGCGTAATAGTAGAAGGGAAAACTTGGGAAGAGGTATGAGAAGTTTATAGAAGCAGTATATGTGGGACTTGTCAATTGTTTGAATTGAGAAGAGAAAAGAATAAAGCACAGTTAATTCTCAGGTTTCAAACCTAAGTGATTGGGAGGATGAGAGGAGAGGGATGGTCCAGTATTGAAAGAGATATGGAAATTGGGGTGTGGGTAGTTGTGGTTTTTTGGAAGGGAAGTTGAATTCACTTTTGGGAATATTGATTTTGAGGGTGTCAGTAGGATATTTGGGTATAAAGGTTCAGCAAGTAGATAGAAATATGGGACTAAAGCTCAGGGAAAGGATATGGGATGACATGACATGACACTGGAAAGTCATCCCTACAGATGTAATAACTGAAGGCATGGATTAGGATGAAATTGCCAAAGGAAAGTGTAGAAGAAAAAAGAAACCTATATTTCTTTGGTGACTCTACAACCTATAGAATAGAGTTTGGTATGTAGTAGGTAATAACTGAATACATATTCAACTTTTTTACTTGTATGCAAAATAGATCTTTCAGAGTTATTCAAAACACTGTTGCAGCCTCCATCTATGTGAGAAGGAAAGAGTGAACTCTCTTACCATTATTGCTTTCTTTCTGGATGTTGGGGTTAAAAACCCAGTGTAGACAAAATCAAGTTTCCAAACCACTTACTGAATATGATGTCCAATTTTAGCTACTAAGCATGGTGAACTCACTTATTGAGTTTGAAATATATCTTGAACTTAAGAAAGCACAAACTTAGAGTAAGATAGTTAATAGTCTCATATAAGCTAGAATGAATCTAGTGAGTGAATGGATCCTCATCCTTTGCAGTTCAACATAGCATTGCTACCATTGGAGTAGACTTGTGATAATGGGGCAGGGAGCAAGAGATGGGTTACCAGGTTATACATAGCCCAGCTCCTATTAAGTACACATGAGATTAATCCCTCAGAGTTAAAGGAAGCTGCCTGCTAATTGCCAAGGAATGATTTGTCAGTTTTACTCAACAAACATTCAAGTGCCTGTTATGCCTAATATGAAACAAAGGTCAATGAAGCCCTCTCAGATCTCCACTCTAATTTCTGGACGCCATCTCCCTCCCCCACTAAAAGCCCTGTTTCCCTTCTCAAATCCTGGGAGATCACTTCAGTTGTACATTTCCTTTGTTGCTCTTACATTCCATCTTGTGTTATCCATTTTCGTGTCCTTGGTCATATCCTCTTCTTTTTAGATTAAAAACTCCTTGAAGCTAAGGAGTATCAGTTTTCATCCTTTTAGTCCCAGAACCTAGTGTAATGTCAATACACATAGTAAGTACATAACACATCGATTTTAAAAAAATAAAATGGACTCTGTCCTAAGAGGCTTTAGAGTCTAATAAGGGAATGTTAAAAACAAAACAAAATAAAACCCCAACAACACTATATTCAGCTAAAACAATCAGTGCATTAATGCTGGATTTAGAGCTTGATGGTTTGGGTTTGAATCTTCCATCTACTTTATGATTGCCATGAGTGATAATATTGGACAAGTCAATTCCTTTTGCAGTGCCTCAGTTTCCTCAATTAGAAGATGAAGGTGCTAGACTATTTATCTCTGACTTCCTTTCCTGATCTAAATCTCTGACCCAGCCTTAAGATGCTGCACTAAATGGTTCATTTTCCAGAAAGGCTGAGTTACTGTGGAGACTAAAGGTTGGGGATTTGTCATATGTGGAGCCTGACTTGTTCTTTACCAGTTGAAGCTGAAATGCTCTTCTGGTCTGCATTTCTGAATGAGCTCCAAGGCAGGTTTCTATTTTAATCTTTGGTTAAGAGGTTCTTAAGCGCTGAAGGGACTGTCAGGCTAAGTGTGGGGAAACAACAGTATTTCTCCTTGTGGGGGTGGCTTCAAATTCAAATTGATCATCATATCTAACCCCTCATGTTGTTTCTCTTTGATTTTTTTTTGGGGGGGGAGTATATTGAACCTGTTTTTATTGCTTCACAAACCAAACCAAACATTTTAACCATGTACTAATATAGCCAGCAGATTTGTGATTGATTCAAGGGAAATTAAGAATAAATGGGACTTCTATATGGTTATATATATATATATATATATATATATATTAGGGGAAAATATGACATTGTATTCTCCCATGACAGAAAAAATATTATTACAATCAAAATTAATTGCTGCTGTGGTTTTATCAAGTTTCTGCTCCTGTGATTTGAGGACAAATAGAGTTGAATAGAAAGGGGCAACATAGCATGGCAGATAAAGTGCTAAATTTGGAGCCTGCAAAGCCTAGGTTCAAATACCATTCTTTAACACTTGATATCTGTATGACCATGGACAAATCATTTGACCTTTCTCTGCCTCAGTTTCCATGTCTCTAAAATGGGGATAATAATAGCAGTAGTATATACGTCAGGAGGTAATATGCTTAAAGGGCTTTTTAAACTTTAATATTCCTTAAAAGGTTCAGTTATTATAGGAAATGAACTAAATTATCTCCCACTATGAATAGCACCATGATTCTCAAATTGAATTCCTATGATAGAGGAAGATGGGTATATCCCATAACTTGAATAAGATAAATACAATATTGTGTATGGGTGAAAAGTATGTATTGAATACAATTACTTGTACACAAATAGTGACTTAAAAGACAACATCAAGGAGACACAAAGAGAAAACAAAGTGGGCAGTGGGCAGGTTCTGCAAGACGTGACGGTGGGTTTGTTCCACCTCCACAAATGAAGAGAAAGGAAGTTGTAGTCTTCATGTGGTGGACATTACCTGTAAACAGATGGATAGCCTTGGACCTATACAGACATTTACAAAATCGCCTGAGAACCAAAAGACCTCCAGAGGGTCAGTCAGTTACTTTATGAAAAAATCATTGAAATACATGGACAAGAACCAGACAGGATGAGAAGGCATGGAAGGACTTGTCATGTTCTAAACCATCAGGGGAATCATCTATATTGAGTGTCAAAATGGAGTTATTTGAACTCTATTAAAGGTATTATTTCCCCCATTCAGAGTGTGAATTCTGTGAGATCAGGGACTATCTTGCTTTTTTATTTGTATCCCTAACACAGTACAATTGTTGGTACATAATAAGCACTTAATAAAATGCATTTTTATTCATTCATTCAAGTTTTGATTTCACCCTTCCTATCCCACTCCAAAGCATCCTTTTCATTTCTAGTCACTGATAGATCAAGGTGTGGGAGTCTACAAACAGCCTATGTCAAAAGAAAGTAGAATAATACAGTGCAAATTAATATGCCTATGTCCCTTGTCCCACCTCAAAAGGGCATTAGGAGTTTGAACCCCATACTGGCATAGGGTACTTTACAAATTCATGTTATCCAATTTCAACCAAATACTCACTACAGCAAAGAAGTCCTTTTATCCCTCTCTAAATGATTTCCTATCTCACTCACCAGAGAAGCTAAAAGACTTTCTTTTCCCTCCTCAAGGCTCTTATACCTTCCCCTTCTTGCTTTCTCTTGGTCGAAGTCCTTGCCCAAATTTTCAGTGAGAAAAATGAGACTATTTGACTTGAGCTCCATCTTCTCCCATTCTCTCAGATCTCCTTGACACCATTTCCCATTTTCTAATGTTTTCTCTTTTCTTTGCCAAAGCCAACTTTTCTATATGTACACATTATCCTATGCTCTTTCATCTTCTTCAATAAATAACATCCTCAATCCTCTCCATTCTTTCTAGACTCTTTAACCTCTCCCTGTCAGCTGGGTCCTTCTCTACTGACTTCAAACATGCCTAAGTCTTCCTCATCCTTAAAAAACCTTCATTAAATTCAACCATTTCCTTAAGCTATTATCTTATCTCCTCCTGACAAACTCATTGAAAACACTTTGTACTCACTACTTCCACTTCCTCTCCTCTTACTTAATCTTTGCAGTCTGGCTTTCAGCTTAATCATTCAACTGAAACTACTCTCTCCAAAGTTTTGAATCACCTCTTAATTGCCAAATTCCATAGTTTTTTTTCTCAGTACTGATCCTTCTTGACCTATCTGTTGTATTTGATACTGGTGAGCACCCTTTACTCCTCCATACTTTCTCCTCTCTAAGTTTTCATGACATTTTTTCTGATTCACTTACTATCTACCTCATTCTCATTTTTCAGTTTCCTCCATTAGCTCATAATTCACATCATGTCTGCTAACTAGAAGTACTCCTTAAGGTTCTGTCCTAGGCTCTTTTCATCTCCCTCTCTAATCTCCTTCATGGTAATCTCCTGAACTAGTATGGGTTTAACTCATTTCTTTTTCTTTTCTTTTTCTTTCTTTCTTTTTTTTTTTGCTTTTTGGAGGGCAGTTGGGGTTAAGTGACTTGCCCAAGGTCACACGGCTAGTTTTTTGTGTTAAGTGTCTGAGGCCGGATTTGAACTCAGGTCCTCCTGACTCCAGGGCTGGTGCTCTATTCACTGCGCCACCTCGCTGCCCGGGTTTAACTCATTTCTATGTAGATGACTAGCAAATCTGTATTTCCAGCCATTTTCAGTCTCCCTTCTGAGCTTCTCTCCCACATCACCATTTGCCTCCTGGGCATTTCAGGTGTCTTAAATTTAACATATCCAAAATTGAACTCATTGTATTTCCCCTTCAACCCTCTCTTCTTCCAAACTTCACTATTTCTGTCAAAGACACCACCATCTTTCCAGTCTCCCAAGTTTGTAACCTTATTATAATCCTTTACTCCTCACTCTCCCTCAGCCTACATATCTAACCAGTTGCCAAATCTTGCTGTTTCTACTTTCATAATATCTTTCACATGTGACCCATCTCTCTATTCACATATATGCCACCTTGGCTCAGGCACTCATTGTCTCTTGTATAAATTAGTTAAACAGCCTACTAATTGGTCTCTCTCACCACTCTAGTTCACCCTACACATTGCTATCAAAGTAATTTTCATCAAACAGATCTGATCATGTGACTTCTTTACTCACTCAAGACCTGTGGCCTCTTATTGGTCCTAGGATAAAATATAAACTCCTTGGCTTAGCTTTTAAAATCCTACATAACCTGGCCTCGACCTGTCTTCCCAGCCTAAATGGACATTGCTCTCCCTCTTCCACTCAGTGATCCAGCCAAACCTGCATTCTTTCTTACTCACAAATAATCCATTGACCATCACTGGGCCTTTGCACTGGCCCTCCACAGTGCCTGAAACACAGTCTCCTTATCTCAGTCTCTGAGAATTTCATTCTTCCTTTGAGATGAAGCTCAGGCATCATCTGATGCATGAAGCCTTTCCTCCCACCCTCATGCCCACTTCTAGTGTGTCCTTTCCCAAACTTCTTCATATTTAATTATTGTGTATATATTTATTGAGTATGTAGTTTATGTGTACTTGTTTTCTCCCTTATTAGAATGTAAGCTCCTTGTGGGTAAGGATGATTGATTTCATTCTTTGTACTTGTATCTCCAGAGGCTCCATATTGTATAACACATTCTAAGTCAATTGACAAATGATTTTCAATGATTTAGAAGTTTTTAAAGTAATTTTACTCTCATCTACTATTATTTCTCCTGACTCTAAAAATGTACTTTAGATAACAAGATGACATTATAATTTTACTTTAAAAATAAAAAAAAACTTATTCTACTATAGTTAGTATACATGAATGCCCTACATCAATTGACACAGCTGGGTTCTTTGATGTATCTTTATACATCAGTCCAGCTAAAATTTATTGTTTGATTGACATTCAGTAGGTGTGTGATTATAGGCGAAATTTCCCCTGAGTCTCAGTATATTTTCTTGTATGTACCAATTCTGTCTACCTCCCTGGTTTTTGTGGGAAAAGTTCTTGGTAAACATTAAAACACTAATTCACTATTGATGGAACTGTGAACGGATCCAACTATTTTGGAAAGCAATCTGGAATTATACCCAGAGAGTTATAAAACTGTGTATACCCGTTGACCCAGGAAAACCACCATTAGGTTTGTTTCCCAAGGCAATTAGGAAAAAGGGAAAAGAAACTATATGTTCTAAAATATTTGTAGCAGCTCTTTTTGTAGTGGCAAAGAACTGGAAATTGTGAGGATGCCTGTCATTTGGGGAATGACTAAACAAGTTATGGTACATGATCTTGAAAGAATACTAATAAACTATATGAAATGATGAGTTGGTCAATTTTAGAAAAAAAAACCACGGATTACAAATGGTATTTAGTATTATATATGCTATATATATATATATTATATATATTATACATATACTATTATACATACTCAAATTACATATGATTGAAGATGCTACTGACATCCAAAGAAAGAACTGATGAATAGAATATATAATATTGTTTTCTATCTATATAGCTACATATACACACACACATATTTGTGTCTAATGGAAGCCTTCTCTAGAGTGTGGGAGGGAGGGAGAAAAAAATTAAAAGAGCACAGCAGAGAAAAAGTAATTTAGAGGGAAGCACAGAAAAGCAGAGTAGTTTTGAAAATGATGCCTAGTATTTATTACATATTTTTCCAAAAAACAAGTCAACAATATGAAATGGAAATTCATGGCTTTATATTGAATCCTCTTTTTGTATTATGTACATACGCGGACATGTTCCTTTTTTTGTCTTTAAGTTTAAATTGAATAAATTTTTTTAAAACCATTAAAATGTTATGTGAATGGGAATTATTATGTAATCATTCTGTTTAGCAAGCATTTATTAGGCACCTACCATATACTAAATACTTATCTAGGCACTGGGAATATAAAAACAAACAAATGAACAAAAAGGTACTTGCTCTTCTGTTCTATTAGGGGAAACAACATGCACCTGGAACAGCAAGTGCAAAGTCGCTATTTTTGTGGGAGGGGCACTTCCAAATGGAAGGATCAGGATGGCATTCATATAGTAGGTAGTGTTTAAACCGAGTTCTGGAAGAACTCAGGTATTCTATGAAGTGGATATAAGAGGAAAGTACAATCCAGGCATGAGAGACAGCCTGAGCAAAGACATTGTATTTGGAGAAATGTAAGGAGGTCACTTTGTCTGGAATGGAGTATCCTTTTATGGTCCTAATGTGTAGAGATATACAAAAGTACTCCTTTCCCAGAAGAGTCTCTTTCCCCCCCCCCAAGACAAAATTATGTGAAGAATTAGCCAAAAGCATTATATTTGTAGTTGCAGGTCAGCTTAGCAATGTGTTTCTATATCCTTCCCTCCCCCCTTCTAAAAAAGATCATTTTTATAACAAATTCCACTGCCAAAATGAAATGTTTAAAATGGATCTATAAATGAATTCCTAGCTCTTTGACCAGAGTGGTGAATTAAACACAGACATCATTTCATTCTAGGTGAGAATGGGGCAGACTTATTAATTTTTCATGTCTGCTTCTACTAGGAGAGTGTGATTAAGTAGAAAAAGGCACAATGAGAAGAGGACAAATGATTCACTTTGCTTGAAACTGTGCAATATTTTTGTGGGTGACTTCTGAAAATAACATGGACTTCTCTTTGAACCCTGGACCAGGATTCAGAGTTTTACGTGCTAATCCCAATCTCATCTGATGATTAACTATTTTACTTTCTTCCAGTTGCTTAATTCAATGATATCTCAGTAGATTATCCTCAAGGTCCTTTCTAGCACTAATATTTTGTGTTCACACATTTAAAATAAATTTCTCAGAACCAGGCTTCTATGCTGTTTTCAAGTCATCTTCTCACTATGTTGCCTATACCAGCCATTATCTTTATATTTTCCTTCCCCCCACCCCTTCAACTCCTGACCAGAACCCTACCTCTACATATGAGTCCTCAAGCTCTGATAGACAAGCTTTCACTTTATTTGGTCTGAAATCAGGTTTCCACGCTACTTCCTAGCTTCCTTCTCAGTTTCTTTCCAGCTACTTTTTATCTCCCTCCACTAGAATATAAGCTCCTTGATAGCAGGATTTATATTGCTCGTTTGTACTTATATCCTGAGATCTTAGAACAGTTTCTTCCTTATAGAAAACATTTAATGGATGTTCAGTTATTATCTTTTTCTAATAATATGCAATATTATATCTTATCTGAGCTTATGCCCTATCCACCCATCAGACTATAAATTCCCTGAGAGCAGGGACTCTCTTTTATGTAAACTTTGTATGTCTTCCAATACCTAACAATATAATCTATACACAACTGGTGCTTATTGGATGTATATTGTATTGTAGGGATTATGGCAATCTAGGAAGCAGTATGGGTATAGGAAGAGTAGTATGGATTTAGATGTTATGAAACATGCCTTTGAGTCTCAGTTCTGCCATTTGCTAGCTGTGAGACATTAGACAGATCATTTAATCTCTTAAGGTCTTCATTTCCTCATATTCAAGATGAACCAGACGATGATAAAGATCCCTTTCTGCTCAGATTCTAATTTCTGTCACTGATTGTTTTTTATGATTCATAATTGACAACTGGTATAAATGCTATGGACCATTTATTCCTTTCTCTGTCTATATATGGACAACTTGGATGATCCTGAGGTTAAGGTTGCATGAGAAATTAAAGAGGAAACTCATTGTTGTTCTTGTATTTTATCAGCAGAGGTACAGGCAAGGGAAGTGATGCAAAGCAGATTTCTCCTTCTCTCTTAAGTTCTCCTTTAACAGAAGAACCAAGAGGCTGAGATATTGATAAGGCATGTTTTCAGTAGGAAAAAGCTTGTTAGACAAGGGCAGATCCCAAGCAGCAACCCAGTAATGCCAATGGAGTGACTACTAAGAACCTATTGAGAACATTTCCAAAATAGACCCAAAGCCAAGTCAAAGCACAGGTTATTAGTCAACTCTGTAAAACTCAGGATCTCTAGTTCATCAGACAATGTTAGAGAGACTCAGATTAGAAGGAACCAGTCACTTTAAGCTTTAAATTCAGATTTTTCTCTTTACTAAGCATCTTAGGGTTAAACAACCATTTTTTTAAGTGCTATAATAAAAATGATGGTAGGGAAAGATACAAAAAGATAGCAGTAGAGAATTTCTTCATGTATGCACATTGGAACAGGAGGTTTTAAAACAAATTTTAAATATCATAATAAGTCACTGTCGAAGAATGTAAATTTCTTCCTAAATAGTGATATACATGAAAATTACCCCCAGGCCATTTTAGGGTCTTTGGGGAACCTGTTGGATCACATTTGAAATGTGAACAAAGTTGGTATATTAACAATTTGATTTTTTAAACCAACTTTACTTGCTTTTTTATCTGGGTAGTTTTATAGGAATATAGAGGAAAACAATATAGGAAAAGAACTGAATTCTAAAACACCTTCAACTTTTCTGCCTTTGTACCTCTGGTGACAAATCTTACAGTGGACTGAATTGAGGATTAGCAGGAGTTTGATAGAGGGGACCTGAATCTAATATATGCTATCAATGTGTAGCACAGATTACCAACATATTTTAAATTTCTAGTCTGTTAAAAACTGTGAAGACAAACATTTCTTTTTCTCATGTTTTGAGGCTGAAACATGAAGATGTATATAGCCTCTAGTCTTCAAGATGAGCATCACTGAAAAAGTGAAAAGTTAACCAGGGAATGTATGCTTTGTTTCATGAAACAAGGAATGCAGAAATAATGCAATATAGTGGAGTTAATATGATATAATAATAATTACAGACTGTTAGATTTCTCAGTGGTTAGAGCACTGGGCTTGGAGACAGGAAGACTCATTGTCCTGAGTTCAGATCTGCTTCAGACATTTACTAGCTGTGTGATCCTGTGTTTGTCCAGGAGGAAGGTAGGTGGCTCAGTAGATAAAGAAGGAAAGTTGTCATATGGGACAAAACAACAAATGAATCAAATATCTTTGAAAGGGCACAAATAGACCAGGAGCTATTTCTCAAGAGGTAAGTGCTCAAAAGATATGAATAAACAGTGCTCAGAAGAATCACAAACTATTAAGAATCATATGAAAGATTGTCCCAAATCATTAATGAGAGAGTTTAAAATCAAAATAACTCAGAGGTTTCACCCTATACCCTTTTAGCAGTGCTAAAAAAAAAAAAAAGAAGTGGAGATAGTACTGGAGGGACTGTGGGAAGGCCGGCATACTACCAAGCCACTGGAAGAACTGTTAATTGACCCATCCATTCTTGAAAATAATTCAAAATCGTACAAAACAAAATGACTACTATTTCTGTATCCCTTGACCCAGATATCTTCCTGCTAGACATATCTCCCCAGAGAGTTCAATGAAAGGAGAAAAAAATAGCATTTATAACAAATATTCACCCGCCATTTTGTGTGCTAGCAATGCAGTATAAAAAAAAGGAGTTAGATGCTTGCGAATTGCTAAGTGACTAAACAGATTGTGGTACATAAGTAAAACAGGATTATTGTGCCATAAGAAATGATGAATATGAAGAATTCAGAGAAGCACTAGGAGATTTGCATGAACTAATTCAGATGGAAATGAGAATCAGGAGAATAACACATGATTCTTAGAGCAATAAATGTGGAAAGCACACTAAAACAAAACTGAACCCTGTACAATTAGTAACAAGTCAGTAAGGTGGTGCCGTGGAGAAAGTGCTAGTCCTGGAATCTGTGTTATAATAAGAATAGATTCAGATTTGGATTCTGACACTTACTTGTTGTGTAACTCTAGTTAAGTCACTTAATATCTGTCTGCCTCAGTTTCCTCATCTATAAAATGGGGATAATAATAACACCTACCTCCTGGGGTTGTTATGAAGATAAAAATGAGATGACATTTGTAAGGCACTTTTGCAAACTTAAAGATTTATAAAAATACTAGCTGTTGTTTTTGTCATTGTCATCATTGTTATTGTAGTAACAAGCAAACTTGACCCCAGAGAAGAAACATCTCCCTCAAATGGAATGTCATATACACTGGAGTTTTTTCTGATTTTTTTTCTTTTAAAATCTTTGTTATAAGTGAAGATTTGAAGGGTATAGGAGGGAAGGAAAGCAGGGTATATTCGGACGTGAGTGTGATGTTAAAACAAAAGGCATCAGTAAAACTTAAACTATAATTATCAACCATTTATTGACTGCCAAGTATATGGAAGGGGCCATGCCAAGCACTGTTTTTCCTCACACTTAGGAAAAGAGTTGACCTTCTGTCTAGAATGAAGTTGTACCTCTGATTCTTGTCATGTCGTGCTTCACAGGGATTGTAATTGTCATTGTTTGGCTCATCTCAGTCCTTAAATTGTCCAAGTCATAATGCCAGTAAATACACCCTAAAACATGATTTCCCCCAGATGTTTTAGATGTTTTTGTGAATTCAAGAATCCTAAGTCCCTGACAGACAAAAGAATCTTGACTGAGCTATAAAAGAAAAAAATAAATCATCAGAAGTTTAACTTGAAAAGGATGTTCCATTTCATTGCTTCATTGCTTACAGGCCTGCAGAACTTGGAAAACCTCAAAAAAGTCTTCCTGACTAAGCCAGCAAGTTTAAGATGCTTGACCAGATGTGCTGAGCTTTATACATTAGAAAGAATTAGTACACAGTTGCCTATAGTTATATCCCCCTGTTTAGCTCTAAAGTCCACTTAGGGAAACTGGTGATTATTTTTAATGTTGTTTATTTTTTGTTTGGATCAGGAGCAGACTTGAAACACCCTGGAGTCACTGCTAAGTAATAATAATACAGGAATCTTGGGGGGGGGGGAAGGGATGGAGAACAATCTTCTAAATGGACAAAAAAAAGTTTATTAAGGAAATTTCATGGATATCCTTACTTCTTGTACTGTGTAAATCAGGAAAACTAGATCAGAATGCCAGGGGCTTCCATGGAAAAGGCTTTTGTTTTTAATTTTAGCAAAATATTTCCAAGTACAAATCAAAATAACTGGGGTTTCACCATATACCCAGAAAATTGGCAATGCTGAAAAAAAAAGGTGGAAATAATGTCAGAGGAACTATGGGAACATAGCATACTACTAAATTGTTGGAGGAGCTATTAATTGACCCATCCATTTTGGAAAGTAATTGGAATTATGCAAGAGAAAATGACTAATATTTCCATATTCCTTGACCCAGATATCCTACAGCTAGTCATATAGCACTAGATAATTCAATTAAAGGAAAAAAAGTCCACTTTTTTTTTTTTTGCTTTTTGGAGGGCAGTTGGGGTTATGTGACTTGCCCAGAGTCACACAGCTAGTAAGTGTGTCAAGTGTCTGAGGCTGGATTTGAACTCAGGTCCTCCTGACTCCAGGGCCAGTGTTCTATTCACTGCACCACCTAGCTGCCGCAAAAAGTCCACTTTTAACCAATATTCACCTATCATTTTTTGTTATAGCAATGGAGTAAAAACAAGTTAGATGTTTGCTATTTGCAAAATGACTAAACAAATGTGGTACATAAGTAAAACAGTATTATTGTACCATAAGAAATGACAAATATGAAGAATTCAGAGAGGCACTAGAAGATTTGCATCTACTAATTCAGATGGAAATGAGAGTCAGGAAAATAACACATGATCTTGTAGCAATGTAAGTGGAAAGCATACTAAAACAAAACTGAACACTGTATAATTAGTTGGTTTTTTTTTAAGTCAGCTAAGTGACTTATTGTGATTATTTTACCCTTCTCTATCATTGTCTTCAGACAACCAGATGGCTCAGTGGATAGAAAGCTGAGCCTGGAATCAGGAAGACCTGAGTTCATATCCAGCCTCAGGCACTTACTAGCTGTGTGACCCTGGGTGAGTCTTTCACCTGCTGTTTGCCTTAAATCACTGGAGAAGGAAATGTCAAATCACTCTAGTATCTTTGCCAAGAAAACCCCAGAGACACTATGGTCCACAGGGTTATGAAAAGTCAGGCATGAGTAAATGACTGAACAAAAACAACCATTGTCTTCAAATTTATGAATCTTATGTCCTTTGCACTATAAATGCTATCGCATATAATATCAACACTGGTCTTTAAATGAATTTCATTTATTGTTCAGTCATTTTCAGTCACATTCAACTCTTTGTGACTCCTTTTAGGGTTTTCTTGACAAAGATACTAGAGTGATTTGACATCTTTCTCCAGTTTTTTTTATAGATAAGGAAACTGAGGCAAACAGGGTTAAATGACTTGCCCAGAGACATACAGCGAGTAAGTGTCTGAGGCCAGATTTGAATTCAAGAAGATGTTTTCTTGATTCTAAATCTGGTGCTCTATGCTCTGTATCATCTAGCAATTTTATTTCCTCCTACATAATTTAAGAGACCTATTGGTTTCTGCAGAATTTATGATCACACAAACCCCTTCTGGTCTAAATTCAAAGTATTGAAAATGCCCATCTGATAGGTGATGTCATTAAAATTTGGTCTATAGTTTAAATTACAATCAACATTCATTCAGTCTTCATTTTTTTTCCTTTTTTGTGTATGAGCATCTTTATTTTATTCAATCAATACAATGCTTTTGTTGACTTTTTTTTGTCATGTTCTCTCATTATCAGCTTTGACATTTTTGGACAAATTACTTTATAGGCTTCAACTTTCTCATTTGCAGAATGAGGGTGTTGAACCATATCATCATTTGCCTGATTTCCCGATTTTCATCAAATTATTCTGGTCACAAACACTTTGATCCTTGATACACACACACACACACACACACACACACACACACACACACACACACACACACATACAGAAGTCACCACTCTAGTTCATACATCTGGAACATTTTCAGTTTTACCAAGTCCTTTCCTCACAATGATTTAGTGAATGCTTATGCTGTGGTGAGATATTGTACACCTTACCGTTGGAGGACCCTGAGATGGATAACATGTGTTACCTCTCTCATGCAATTGATTAACTGCTAGAAAAGATTAAATGAGCACCCAAATTAACTTATTGCTAATGAGTTGGTTTCTAAGACTATAAATTGTACAGTGAGTGCCAATTTTGAATTGGTAGAGGGAATTTCTTTGTCCAGAGTTTTGCTTACTGTTAAAGTCACAGATCTTGTAGAAAAAAAAAGGAAAAAAGAACTGGCATGTTTCATATTAATATAGTATCATGATTATCTTGATAATGAAGGTTCATGTTTTCATATAGTTTTAAAGTTATTACACTGTGTTCAGTTACTTGTTGGGCTTCTGGTATCTTTGGGAGCTATTTAAGTTGAAGGAATCAGAGAAAGCTTCCTGGAAAAGGTGGAATTTGAACGGGATTTTGAAGAAAGGGTAAGATTTGAATAACTAGTCACTTCCATTGACATATTTATGAGAAGAAACATAAAGAAGGCTCCTATAAAAGTCTTCCCTTCTTTCTAGTAGCTAGATCATTTTTGGATTGTCTCCGACTCATGCATGACTCTTCATGACCCCATTTGTGGTTTTCTTGGCAAAGATGCTGGAATTATTTGCCATTTCCTTCTCTAGCTCATTTTATAGATGAAGAACTGAGGCAAACAAGGTTAAGTGACTTGACCAGGGTCACAAAACTAATAAGTGTCAGAAATCAGATATGAACTCAGGAATATTAATCTTCCTGACTGCAAGCCTGGCACCTATGTACTGCACTACCTAGCTGCCTTTCAGGATGGTAAGGGAAATAAAATCTTTAGCAGAAACTTCTTAAGATGATATGTTTTCTGATAAATAGATGGATCCATTATTTCTGTCTTTTTTAAGTCACAAAATCAAAATTCAAGAAGCATTTTTAAGCTGTTACCACATGCTAACATATTCTACACTGTGTCAGGCACTGGGGGAGATACAAAGTTAACATTTGCATTCTGCTCTGAGAGAGAAGACAAACTGCTTCATGAAAGGCAATGTGGTAGAGTTTAGAAAGGACGATGGATTTGGAGTTAGAAGATGTTATCCAGATGTTGGCTCTGTCAGTTTACTACAGTAGTAAGATCATTGTGTCTTCTTGAACAGATGATTTTATTTCTCTCTCTTACAATTTCCTTATCTCTAAAAAAGGGAATTGGTTTAGGTGAGCTGTAAGACCACTTCCAACCCTAAGTCCTATGATCTATGCTCCAAAAATGACTGCAAACTTAAATAGAACAGCCATGTAGAAAGTACTGTGTGAAGAGTGAGGAAAGAAAGATAATATCCCACTGAGGCAAATAAAAGAAAGTTTCATGAATTAGGTGGCATGTGAGCTGGACTATGGGGGATGGATAGAATTTGAACAGACAGTGATTAGAGGATGGTGTTCTTGGCATAGAGATTGTTCGGGTAAAGGTAGAGGAAGGATTGATTACAAAGAAGTCTCTTTTTTTTTTAAGTTTCCTCCTCCATCTTATCTGGTTTTCAATACTTTAGTCTTTGAAAGATGTGTTCTCTTTTTGACTGCTGTTCTTCTGAGGATAAGAAAGAAATCCCATAAATATGCTAGTTTTGAATAGGTCTTAAAATTTACTGATGACATTTCTGTTTTCTTGCCAGAACTTACAAGCATAAAGAGTCTACTGCATTAACGGTAAATTATCAAGAATTACAGAATGTTTGAAGGTGTTTTATGAGAACACTTAGTTATTTGGATCACTGGTTAGTGAGTCAACCATTTATTTTCAGCCCATGGGGTAAAGTAGTCCATGGAAAGGTCATTTAGATTTTTCAGATACAATCAGAATAGCCTTGTCTCCTATCTTTCCAAATGGTTCTTGTTTTTAATGGAGAACATTTACTTTTGAAGAAGGGACCCAACAATCCTCCCATTGTCAACACTTTCACTTGTAGATGTATCTCTATTCAAGTATTTTGGGCATTGCCATAGCTTTCTGAGGAACAGTATTTTCTTTAGTCCTGAAGTAATGTAGTGTTAATACTTTGTTGAATCATGATTTCATCTAGGTGGATAGTCCAATGCAAATCAATCCTTCCCCCCACCCCGTTCTCATTCTCATTTGAGATATAGTTCCAGAAACATTTATCACTTTATAGTCTGCAGGGTGGTGACCCTTCCTAAGCTTAGCTCAGCTGATCCTCAGAAGACACAGTCTGTTGCACTGAAAGCCTTTCTACTTTAGTAGGAACTAGCAGAACCTGTGCATGTGCACTAGCATAGACATCTAAGATAACCTCCATGCCTTTGATGAGGCAAGGGGGGAAGACTTTAGTGTAATTCCATGTCATGAAAATCATTAAATCATTGGCCCTTAGTACTTAAAGATCTGGAAGCCCCTTTTGGCTTGATTTCCCCCTGAATCACTATATGAATTCTGTGCCTTAGGCCTCTGGAAAATGGCTATTAGTAAATATAATTTTCCAAATTGCTACTTGAGTGATAATTCCATGGCCAGTATCCCAGTGACCTGAAAAAACTAATGTAACTTCTAAAAGTGCTTACTCCAAGAGGAGTTTGCACTCTGGAAGAGCCTAATTGGATGAGCTTTTATGGACTATTATTTAAGTATGTACTTCATCAAGGTAACTGAACAGTCTACTTAATAGACTTAACCAGGGTCTATGAATTAAAATGTTTCAAAACCCAAAATCTAGAATGTACTTGGACCTTGAAAAAATTAGGTTCTGAAATGTCTATAGCAAGTAAGATCAGAAATTTCACATTCCTTAATTTGCTTTCCCAGAGAGCAAAAATGTTTTTGTTTTCATAATTTATTTATAATTGTCACTCACGTGTCACTTAAATATCCCCCAGTCTCATGATGTTGCTAGAAGAGCTACTTCTAGTCAATGGGTATGCATTCTTTTGGTTAAAATTCTTAGTGCAAACAAATGAGTATGTTGAATGTATGCATAAAGAGGTGTGTCTTACATTATGAAGTAGCTGCATTGCTGAAAATTTGTATATGTTTCTAATTTTTGTATATTGAAACATGATTTAGATGTGCTTGGGGAACTGCTTTTAAGAAAAGCTTGTGGCACACTATAAAGGTAACATTCATTTTGCAATATGGCTAATCATACCATTATGGGTCTCTCTTCTATATTTATTTGAATTTTGGGAAAATAGACAATATTGCATTATATTTCAGTTCATCAAGACTAATATGGGCATCATTTAACAATTTCACCTTCTTTGGATTCCCTGGCCTTGGTGAGGGTAGGTAGTGAGCAGTGGAAAGACTAGAAGATAGTAACTTTAGCCAAGACAGGAAGTAACGATATTTTAAAACCCAGATCATGGTAACTGGAAAAAAAGGAAAAGATATAGGAGAGATTTCAAAAAGAACTGGTAACTCATTAGGTATATTGGCATAACTAATATGTATACCAGGACTAAACTATTAGAGATGACTCCAATTTTTTAAAAATTAAATTGGTTTATTTGTGCCTTGAGTTTCCGATTTTCTCCCCTTCCCTGATGGCAGCATGCACTCAAATATAGGATCTACAAATATCTTCATATTAATCATTAGTCAAATTGTAAAGAAGGATTATAACTGATGGAAGAATGATCAGTGGAAAAGAGGAAACAAAACAAAATAAGAAAAAGAAACAGAGCAAGTACTTTGTTTCAATCTGCATTCAGACTCCACATCTCTTTCTCTGGATGTGGATATCTCTTTCAATCACAATGACTCCAAATTTTTGAGGGTGGGAAGATGTCAGTTTTGTTCATGAAAATAAGGAAGTCTAGAGGAAAGCAAGTTTTATTTTGCTTTTTTTTTCGAGGGAGGGAAGGGATTGGGAATATAATAGCTATTTTTTATGAGTCTAAGATTTGCAAAGAGTTTTACATACATTATGATGATTTCTATTTGTAACCATTATGTACAGTATTATTATACCCATTTTACCCATAAGGACTAGGATTATAATAATCAATAGTTACATGGTGTTTCGAGATTTGCGAAGAACTTTACATATATTACCTTGGTTAATATTTGCAACCATAATGTTCAGTACTGTTACCCCCCCTTTACAGTGAGGAAACTGAGGCACAGGGTTGTTAAGTGATTTGTCCATACAGCTAGCAAGTATCTGAGGCAAAATTTGACCTTATTTCTTCCTGACCCCAGGTCCAGCATTCTTTCTGCTATGCCACCTACTTGACAAGTTGTTTTAAAAATGTTGAGTGTGAAGTAATGGAGTGTTGTACAAGAGGAAACTTCCAGTAGACAGTTATAGCTATGCAACGGAAGATGATTAAAATTTATAAATACAAGTCTTCAGGTAGATATGGTAATGAAATATTGAATTTCTGATTCATAAATGTATTGGGTCACTGGTCTATAGGTCTTTAGCAGAATTGTTTCTTGCCTAACCTATAAGAAGTTCAATTTTTCATTTGGAGCTCGTTTCAAATATAATATTTGTAATTATAATAGCTCACAGTTATATAATGGTTTTCTTTCAATCATTCTGTGCAATAGGTCATGTAAGTAATATTACTACCATTTAACAAATAAGAAAACTAAGCCTTTCACAGGTTATATTCTTTAATCATGGTCACATGGCTAATAAATAGCATGATTGTTTTTCAAAATCCAAGCCTCCTCAACTGATTCCAAATCCAACACACTTTCCACTACACCAGGTTGATCTAATTAGCTGGTAGGGGGGAGGGGAAGTAAATAAAACATTCATCAATTAAACATGAATAATAAGCAAATCTGATTTTCTGCTACAGCAATTTTTAAAAACACTGTTTCAAACCAGATGCTTCTCATAACAAGATGAGCCCAGGAGATATTTGTTATTTATCAGCACACCTCTTGATATGTGGCCTATTTGTATTTCTAGGCAATGGAAAGCCGTTCTCACCTGGCCTCCTCCTCTGATCCCATTAGTTTTAATGGAAGTTCCACTGGTGCCTCAGGAACATAATTGAGCTTTTCTCCTGAAGAGCTACTAATTGGGAAAAGAAGTGTTAGTTCTGCTTTGCTTGTTCCAATCTTGCGATTTTGTTTAAAGAACCCATATGAAGTCAGGGAGAAAAAAAAAAACAATAAAAAAAACCTTTCTGTACAACAATGGAAATGGAACAGATGGAGCTAAAGTATAGCAGCATGTTCCCTCTGCTTGCTTTATGGGGCAGAATCTCCATGATTATTTTACAATTGCGTGGTGTAGAAAACTGGTAGAGCCCACTCTGCTCTGTTCCTCATCAGCTCATCTCCTCTCAACCACCTCAGGCTCTTGTCTTAACTGCTGGTCTCTTCAGGGTCATTTGTTTGTATCCCAACCTAAAGTCATAGGCTAGTTAGATAAGGAATTGAATGGTCTCACAAAGGGAGACTTAATACTATAGAATTCAGGAAGTCTTTAATATTCATTTTGAACAATAAAGAAAAATTAATACAGGTATATTCTTAATATTGTTATTATTTGGTTGCATATTATTTGGTTGAAGATAGGTGGCTCAGTGGATAGATTGCTGGGCCTTGAGTCAGGAAAACCTGGGTTCAAATCCAGCCTCGGGAATTTACTAGCTGTGTGATCCTGTGTAAGTCATTCAACCTCTGTTTACCAGAATGCACTGGAGAAGGAAATGGCAAACCACACCAGTATCTTTTTCAAGAAAAAAATCCCCTGGACAACACTGGCGTGCCATGGTTCATGGAGTCATGAAGAGTTGGACATGACTGAATGACTAAACAACACCAATAACAAGGTTCCAACACTTTTACTATGATGTGGGGGGTAATCCTGGGTTCTCAAAAGCTTTGCCAGTGGAGCAGGTGGTAGGCCCTACCAAGATGGAGAGACTTCAAACATGGGCCTGGCAACAGACTCCCTGTCTTTTGTCCAAGGACCAGACTGGCTAAATGCAAAATGGCTCGCTGCCGGAAGGCTGGCCTCTGGGTAATGGATTTTTTGGCAACTGTAACTCATGGAGTTCATATACTAGGATATGGAGGGGTTGGGATCTCTATCAGTGGAGGGAGGTCTCACATTGACAAAATCAAAAGTCCTTTAAAGCTTTTAATGAAAGACTTCTACATGATTGCCAGTTGGGAATCCCAGAAAGTTTGAAATAGATTGTTTCTGATTTCTCTTTCCTTAAGGTGACTTTTGATCCTAGCACTTGTAGTTCTGCTCATAGTTTTGTAATTAGAATAGATAGAAGGAACAAATGAGGCATGGTCTAATGCCCCCAAATGGCATGATTTGATTTTATACACATGTATCTTTCAATCAGTAAATTAGGTTTTGGAGTCACAGAATGATGGGACTAGAAGAGATGTCAGAATTAAGTTCCTTATTGAGAAAACTTCTAGTGTACATTGCATTTAAGTACTGCCACAGCCTGCTCTCTGTTCATTGTAGTAGTTTTTGCTGGACAACGGCCTCCACTCTACCTGTGGCTTGTGAGAATCAGGATAGCTATTCATTTTCCTTTTTCTTTTCTTTCGGTTATGCTATATCCTCTGTCTCCTTTGCAAGAGACTTCTTTTTTTTTTTTTTTGCTTTTTTTGGAGGGCAGTTGGGGTTAAGTGACTTGCCCAAAGTCACACGGCTAGTGTGTCAAGTGTCTGAGGTCATATTTGAACTCAGGTCCTCCTGACTCCGGGGCCAGTGCTCTACTCACTGCGCCACCTAGCCGTCCCGCAGAAACGAGCCACAAACCGGTCCGGGGCTGGGGGAGAAGAAGAAGCCGCCCCCCCCCCCCCCCCCCGCCTCCCCACGGAGGACGGGCCCACCGAAAACCACCTTCCAGTGTCTGTTCTTTCTCCTTTGGGGTCCGGGGGCTCTCACGTCACTACTCGCTCTCGAGTCTCTCCTCACGGGGAGAGAGGCCACAGACACCACTACCCGGCTCCCCTCACAGAAGAGACTTCTTGAAATAGTGGTCTATATATAATGCCTATACTAACATACCATCCACTCATTCCTTAAGCCTTTTCTTGCAATCTGGCTTTAATCCTCATCATTCAACTGAAGCTGCTCTCTGGAAGGTCCCCAATGTCCTTTTACCCATAGAATTTACATATCTTCAAGATCATTAGGTTCAACTCCATCATTTTGTAAGCAAAGAAAATGGGGCCTTGAGACAAGCTGTGAGTGATTAGTAGAGCCAGGATTCAAACCCATATCCTGTTTCCAAATCCAGTGCTCTTTCCATAATCCCAAAGTTGCCTTTTCTGATCCTTTCATTATGCTCCATTGTCTTCCTTTGGATTTCCCAATAGACATCTTCAATCACTCAGTATTTGGTGTTGCTACTGCAGTTAAAATAAAAGGGGATTTAATTGTTAAATCTAGGGAGCAAATACATGCAATATTTTTACAGTCTGTCTTTGGTTTTCCAGCAAAACAAAACTCTATCCTAACCTTCAGTTCTGGCAGTAATTACTATGCATTTGGAATAGAAAAATATTTTTTTCCAGTAGTCATTTGTATTTTATTATGGCTGAAAAGGTATTTACTTTGATTTTCTTACTATTTTTTTCCTTTGCTCATTTATGATTTAAATGGATTTCAGATATTGAGAGTTTCTATTCAAGCTCAAACAAAACACAACATTACAAAATCAAATAAAGCTGACAACCTCTGGGGAAATCTTAGACATCAAAGTAAACCCATTTTAATTTCTTAAGTTACCAACTGAAAATGGAGTTGACAAGGATTATTTTCTGGCTTACATATCACATGAAATGTGTAGAGGAGGAAAAAAAAGAACTTGCAAATGGGCATCTTTGAGCTATGGTTGAATTGATGGCTCTCTGGGTAGCAAAGAGCGAAGGGTGGATACAAGTAAACTGCAGCATTTTTCCAGTGATGACCTACATTTGAGAAGTAACATAATGAATATCACTGAGGAAACAAATAATTGGAAAAGAAGCTGAGGGCAGTCATGTGGTACAAGTAAGGGATGGTACAAGCCATTCATAGGTATTCTTGAAATGTAAAAAAAGCCTAGAGAGAGACCTGATGTATGTTGGGTGGAGCCACTGTGAAGGAGCCATGGAAGACCGGGCATAAGAATGATGCAGGATGAGAAGCACGGGTGGGTTAAGACATAATAGTGATGGAGGAAATGCTCACTGTGCTGACATCTTAGATTCCCTCAAATTTTCAAGGGGATAGCAAGTGCTCATATTACTCAAGTCCAATGTCAGGAGTCAAAAGTGAACATCCCATTTTATTGCATATTACTGTGCTACAAGCTCTTCTTATGGGAAATCTGGATAGTATGCTTGGGACTATGAAGCTATAGTTACCCAGATAATTAATTTTCTATTTTCTGCTGTGTAGACTGAACCTTAATTGGGCTGTGTTGAAATTTTGTACAAATAACTCTCAATTATCTCTATCAATACTGAGAAACAGAGGTGTCAGCTTACCTATGATTTATTTATATTGGAATTATTTGTACATTTCATTTGGAATAAGGGTGTGACTGATGTTTAGGAAATTCATACTATTTCATAGAGAATAATGAAACTGCTCTGTGGAATATTAACTTGTAAGATACTGGGGAACTAAATTGCTTTCTCATCCTTCCCTATAATTTAACATCTAATTGGATTTTTAAAAAATCTTTGTATCGCCAATACCTAGCACATTTCATATGTGGATATTCTAGAAATTTTTCTTAATAAATGGAACTTATATTGATAATACCCTACATTTATAGAGGAACTCCTTGCATTTATAAAGCACTTTGTTTGCAAAGCCCTTTGGGGGTAGTACCACTGTTATTCACTATGTTTTACAGAAAAATTAACAGGCATATTAAATGGCACAGAGAGATAGGAATTTGCTCAAAGTCACAAGAGTTGTAGTAATTAGGCCACTAAGTGATACAGTGGACCACCCCTAGAGTCAAGAAGATCTGAATCTGAATATGACCTCAGACACTTACTGGCTGTGTAACTGTGGGCAAGTCACTTAACCTCTCCCTGCCTTAATTTCCTCATCTGTTAAATGGTGATGATAACAGCATCTGCCTCCCAGGATTGTTATGAAGCTCAAATAAACAGATATTTGTAAAATCCTTTTCAAATGTTGAAATGTTCTATAAAAGCCAGCTGTTACCGCTGCTAACATTAAATGTTGTTACTATTGCTAATGTCATTGTCAGAGAAGAAATTTGAGCCCAGGTTGTGTGACTCCCGAGTCAGTGTTCTCTCCACCTCACCACTTTGCCTCCTGGGTGATACACCGTGATAGAGTATGGGAAAGGCAGGTGGATTTAAAATTTTCTAGTTGAAGTTTTCTGTTCTGAAGTTGCTAAAAGTTTATTAATCAGTTTGATGTTCATGTGATAGCAAATGCTTTTCCCTGTTTTGTAGCATTCTTCCTTACCCCAGAGAGGGCATATAAACAATTCTCTGCATCATTGGACCCTGTGGTCTGTAACGGATTTTTGTTTGTCGATTCTGACATGGAGTCTCTCAAGATTTCTCTTTGTCAAAGGCAGGTAATAGTTCCCTTATGCCCTTGTTGGTGAAAGATGCTTCATGCTACAGGAATTCGCCACATTGTTTACATAATTTCTTCTTCTGCCATAGAGCATTTGTAATCTTGTATTTCCCAGTTAATGTTATTACTCACAAGAACTATTGCCTGTGTTTCTAGTTAAATAATTGCTCATTGAGCTTTGACATGTGCATGTGCAAATAATTCTGTATGCATATAGACATACAGATTAAGCCATGTTGTCTAGGGAAAAAAATTAGCTCTGGCTTTAGAATAATTGATCCGTAAACTCATGTTATGTGTAAAAGTAATTTAGAATCCAGAAGAATTTAATAAATCATAATTTCTGAGCTATCTTGAGACAAAGGTGGCTTTGTGCTAAACAATTCTTACTCTTCCTCAGCAAATTAGTGCACAAGAGAAAAGGAAAAAAATGTCCATTATTGCTTGTGACATTCCACAACTTTTTTTTTAAAACTGTTTTAGTGCTACTGAAAGGTAACAGAAATGATAGAGAAGGAAAAGTGAGGAGAAAATGGGTCAGAAAACAGCAAAATCCCGGTAGGATATCTTTTAACGGTTCTGTATCACTTTGTGATTCCAGAGTTGGTCTGTTCTCAAGAATCAAAATGTGAATGAATGAATAAATGAAAACATTTAAGTGCTTTCGGCACTGTGCTAAGTGAAAGAGATTCAGATATAAGAAGAAAGATAGTCCCTGTCCTCAAGGAACTTGCATCATAATAAAGGATGAAAAAACATATAAGGGAGTGGTGATCAGGGAGGGAAAAGAATGATAAGGAGTGTCATAAGATTGACAGGATCTATCCAGAAAAGGTATGGGCAGCTAGATGGTGCAATGGATAGAGCACAGACCCTGGAGTCAGGATGTCTCATTGTCTTCAACTCAGATCTGACCTCAGACTCTTAATAGTGACCCTAGGCTAATCACTTAACCCTGTTTGCCTCAATTTCCTGATCTGTAAAATGGCTTGTAGAAAGAAATGTCAAACTATTCCAGTTTCTTTGCCAAGAAAACCCCAGATAGGGTCATGGGTAGTCAGACGTTACTGGTACAATCGAACAAAAACAAATCCAAAAAAGATACAATCGATTAGATTACTGTTGCCTAAGCTAGAAATGTAAAGTGAGTGGGGGAGGGAGATAGGCAAAAAAAGAATGTGTTCATGGCATGACATGAAGGTGGCTGGAAAGCTGCAAAAGTTGGAGAACCGGATTGGAGGAGACATGGTTTGAAGATGGTCAGAGAGAATCAGTATGGTCAGTCTATGTTGGGCTATTGGTGGGAAACTCTCAGCAATTGGAATGCAGGGCCCTTGTGTGGAAACTGGCGAGCCTGATTGGGAGTAAGAGATGTGGCCTGAAAATGACTGGAGAGCAGTAATACCCTGGGTTTAGGTCAGGGTATTGATCCAATAAGTCAACAGTTATTTTTCTGAGAACCAACTATGTGTCTGTCACTGTACTAAGGAAATAAAACAAAAATTAATATTTAATTGGAGCTTAAATTGAGCTTAAATTCTCAAGGAGCTTAAATTCTGCAGAACATACTAAGGAGTGGTAGCTAAGAACTGGAGCTTTCTTCTAGGTAGTCATGGCAGTTGGGGAAGGGGGATCAGAACTAGATTTTCATGCCCTTTCCAGGAGCAGGGAGGAGGTATGCCTGAAGTGGCAAGTGAGCAGCTAAAAGCCACATGGGAAAATGCCCACGACAGTTGGTCCACAACTTAACCCATTAGGAGCAATAGCCTATTTTCTCAAGTGATCTATGTCGTAGGTGTTTATCCCTTTTCACAGAATTACAGCATTTCAGAGTCAGAAGGGCCCCAGTGGTTATCTAGGCCAACCTCAACCTGAAAAAGAATTCCCATTGCTACACATTTGCCAAGTGGTTGTCTAGTTTTTGCATGAAGACCTCCCATGAGGGGGCCTACCACTTCCTGAGGCAGTCCATCCCATATTTCCATAGCTCTGATTGTTGGGCAGTGTTATTTTTGTTTTCTTTTCAGTTTTGCATCAAACTTAAATATTCCCCTTTGCAATTTGTACCCATTGTTCCTAATTCATCCTGCCTTTCAGGGTCAAACAAGACTCAAATTCAAATCTGTCTTCCACATGGCAGTTTTTAAATAAAAATAAATAACTTTTCTCTTCCCAAGCTTCCTCCTTTCCAATATAAGCATCCCTAGTTCTTTTAGCTATTCCCCATATGGCATAAACAGACTCTTTGTTTTTCTATTTTCCCTTCTCTGAATACTTACCCATTTATTAATGTCATTTCTGAAAAGAGATGCCCAGAAGTGACTATAACATTTCCAATGTCTGACCAGGACAGGCCAGAAGAGAAGACACAAAGTTTCTACTTCCTTATTCCAGTTTCCTGTGCTTTTTAAAGTTACTTAAGATTCTCTTTTATTTCGGGGGCCACCATATCACTTTTGGCTCATAGTAAGTTTGCAGTCCACAAAATCACTACTCTCTAACCATGCTGTCTCGATTTTGAGGTTGTAAAGTTGATTTCTTGAACCCAAATGTAAGGCTTTGAAAAAGTAAAAAAAAAAAAACAACAAAAAACCAACCCACCAAACTCAGTATCATTTGTACTTATTGTAGCAAGATCAGCTGTTTTGTTATTCCAGTCTCTACCATGTGAGATGGTTTCGCTGCAGAGGAGTTAGAAAAAGGCAGATAAGAACTCCACAGAACAGAAGGACATGGATCAACTTTAATTGGCATTAGCAAAGAGATAACCTAGAACATTAAGAGCAAAGTTCTATAGAAGTGTAAGTAAGACAGCCTAAGTAAACCCTTAGAGTACTATGTTCTTCATGCTTAACACAAGAAGGATCAGGTGTATCAAATGATACAATGATTTAGAAAATAATTTTACCATAATTTCTTCTATCTGTGTAAATGCACTTGAAATAAAAATAGTTACAAGCATATATTATTATTTTATTTTGAAATGAAAATTTTCAAACACACATACACATATTGTCTTATGGATAAAAAATGTCTCAATTTACTCTTTCTCAGCTTAGCTGAGTCCTTTGGTGTACTCATATATTCTTGTCCTTCTACCAAGTATATATTTAAGTCTGAATGATGTGATTTCTCTCTTTTCATGCTGTCAATGATTTTGAATGAGTAATCGATATTAATTTTGTGAGGGTGATTAGGCAGATAAGACGATATAGTGTTACTGGCATTGTTGGAATGAATCATGTTTCTCTAGGACCAGTATAATTATGAAATGTATAAAAAGGAATGTACAAAAATAATGAATGTCTCAGTGAGTTTGACAGATTTTATTTTTGTGTTTTCCCCTCCCGGGAGTTTTAAGTGGAAAACTAACTAGTCATAGAAAAAGATGATTGTTTCTGTTTTATTCCTGTCATGCTGTTTTTCTTGTTATTGTTATTAATAAGTCCAAATAAACAATTTAATGCCAATCAAAAACTCTTCTACAGAGCGTTGAAGAGTAGCAAAGTAGGAAGAGAGCCATATTGCTTCTCTGGGTAGGGTTGTAATTATCTCCCTTTAAAAAGTTCACATTTCTTTTATCAATTGTTGTTGACATTACTGTTGATTTTCCCATGTGGACATGGAATATTCCAAGTGTTCTCCCCATGCTTGAGTCTATTAAATATTTTCAGCACATGAACAAACCAAGCATGCAAACCTGAACCAAAGGCTTTGTAATGACCTATAAAGGCAGTGTAAATGTCATGGCCCTATCAGGTGGCTTGTTTGATAATTACCAAATCAATAACGAGCTATTCTTTACACCCCCTGGAACTTTTTGTCATACTTTTTTGACAAAAATAAAGATGTGGAAAATTTATGGTTATGTACATAGTCACAAGAAACCCAACATAATGAAAATGCAGGTAGGATAGATTGAAATACAGAAAGCTGATGCATTTTTAATATAATGAACAACAGTGTAGTTATAAGAGAGGTGACTGAAGCTCTGGCTTCTGTAAAGAACTAAAAACTGGAGTGTAGCCATTGCCTGAAACACTTCATATTGTCGCATGAATTACTAGCAAACCACTTGACCAGATTTCTCCTAGACATCAACCTGATCCAATCTTTCTTAATAGAAGGCATAAAATCCTTGCTATTGTTCAGTCATTTCTGTCATGTCTAAATCTTCATGATCCCATTTGGGGTTTTCTTGGCAAAGATACTGGTGTAGTTTACCATTTTCTTTTCTAGTTCATTTTGTAGATAAGGAAACTAGAGAAAACAAGGTTAAGTGACTTTTTCAACTAGTAAGAGTTTGAAACCAGATTTGAACTCAGGAAGATGAATCTTCCTGACTTCAAACCTGGTGCTCTATTCACTGTGACACTTAGCTGTAAGGCATCACATATCTCCTATCAAAAGATGGCTTGTGACCCTGTCAAGGAAAGGCGAATTTTATGTTTATTTTCTTTCTACAAAGTATTTACAGCTTATGTCAAAAAACAAAAAACTTAACACTTGTAAGGCAGGAACTCACTGGCTCAGGAACAAAAAAGGTATGACAAAAAGTTCCAGGGGGTGTAAAGAATAGCTCGTTATTGATTTGGTAATTATCAAACAAGCCACCTGATAGGGCCATGACATTTTCACTGTCTTTATAGATCATTACAAAGCCTTTGATTCAGGTTTGCATGCTTGGTTTGTTCATGTGCTGAAAATATTTAATAGACTCAAGCATGGGGAGAACACTTGGAATATTCCATGTCCATATGGGAAAATCAACAATAATGTCAGCAACAATTGATATAGAAATTTGAACTTTTTAAAGGGAGATAATTACAACCTCACCCAGAGAAGCAATATGGCTTGGTAGACAGAAAGTTAACTTGGAAATTTGGGAATACTTGTCCTATGTCTGATACATACAGCTGGTGACTGACAAGTCATTCTTTCTAAGTGCTCCCGCAAAAGTTTCAAAGAAGGTTGTGGCCTACAATGGTAGACAGAGCTTCTTCACTCAGGTTCTTTATCCTATGAATCTCACAGGTCCAGATTTTAGCTATCTTGTCTTCTATCTAGTCTTATATCCATTATTCTGTCTCCTAAATAAGGGTAAGTGTGAAGCCAAATCAAAACATCTTAATGATCGCTTTATGATATCAATCTATTTGGCTCCAACAAAAATCACATTAAATAGCTTCTTCCTCTCACAAAATCATCATCCAAGGATATCAAATTATTATTTCAACTAGGTCAATTGAAGATTCTTAATGTACATTAAGGACAGATACAGATTGAAGGCTTTGAGTTTGAAACAGGAGGTCAAACTGAACTAGTGAACAGAGAGGATATTTACAAATAGCTTTGTTGTTCAGTTGTTTTCACTCATGTCCAACTCTTTGTGACCCCATTTGGGGTTTTCTTGGCAAATATACTGGAATGGTTTGCCATTTCCTTCTCCAGTTCATTTTACAGTTGAAGAAACTGAGGTGACCAGTTAAGTGAATTGCCCAGTCATGTGGCTTGTATATGTCTGAGGCCAGATTTGAACTCAGGAAGATGAATCTTCCTGACTCTAAGCTCAGCCCTTTAACCACTATGCAGTCTAATTGCCTTAAACACCCTGGTCTCCAAGAAAGAAGAATGGAACAAAAAGCTGTCAAGAGGAAAGATGTAACTGAGTATGTTAAGGCTCCTTCATTCATTCTTCATGTTAGGCTCACCCTCCTGACATGACTCATGGTGTAGGATTTGAGTGAAGTAGTGTAATGGAAAGAATGCTTGATTCAAAATTAGAGGGTGTCCCACCTCTGCTCTTTACTACCTGAATGAACCTTGGATAATTGAAAAATGCCATGAGGACGTAGTTATTTCCTCAGTAAAATGAAGGGTTTTGATTAAGGTCCCTACCAGCTCTAAATGTTATGATTCTGTGATGCAGTATAATGCTTTTGGGGACTGTTGGGATGTGTGGACTGTTCATACTGACAATGGCCCCAGGTTTGGGGCTTCTTGAGTTGGAATAGGAGTTCTAGGTCATGTGCTGGATTTTGTGTTCTCACCTAATAAATATATCTGGATTAAATGTGGTGGGGGTGATTTTGACCTTATCCTTATAGTAGAAGTTTAAAGTTCTATGATAGTTCGCTGAAAGAGAGGTAATGTCTGACTTGGGACTGAGGTTCAGGGAAGGCTTCATGAAGTTATTTACATCTTCACCGTGCCTTGAAAGAATGGTAAGATTTCATGTGTAGGATTTCAAAAGGCAAAATCTCTAATATATACATTTACAAAAAATTGTTGTTTGTATATGAGTTTGTATATGAGTCTATCTACTCAACTAAAGTGGAATCTTCTTTAGGGTCATGCCCATATCTCTTGTCATCCCTCCCAAGCCTCATCACAAAATCTTGAATACAATAGGTGCTCAATAAATGTTTGTTGAATGAATAAATGAAGCAAGCTCTAAAATCCAATGTATCTACTCTGATATACTATTTAATATTGTTTATTCTGAATTTCTTTTGGTATTTGATTCCTTCAGGGTTTTAGAAAACAAGTATATTTCTCTAAAGAGTTTTAAGATTTTGCTTGTAATCAAGTGCAATGGAAAGAATCCTAGATTTAGAGTCATAGAACCTAGGTTCAGACCCTGGCTCTGCCCCTTCCTTATAAGATACATGGGTGACCTTGGATAAATTGCTTAATTTCTCCAGAATGCCATCTAGCTCTAATGCCCTTACTCTACAGATGTGGAAACTGAGGCCCTGAGAAACTAAGTGGTTTACCTAAGGTCACATAGCTAGTAACAGCAACAAGGTTTGAACCCTTGTTTTCTGACTCTTAGACTATTGCACTACCTCCTTACTGTCCTTGTTATAAGAGTCAGAAACTTATCTCACTAACAGAAGTGGCATGTGATGATCTCATGCAATTAGTTTTGAAGCTCTCCTCTTTCTGGAATTATCCAATATGCAGTTTCAAACCATCAAAAAAAATAATGGGGTACTCGTGTTTAATCACGTTGATTAAATGGATGAGGAAGGAAATGCTGTTTGTGGCAAGGAGAAGAAGTGGTCCCTTGAGCCATTTGGTTTTGGCTGCATTCGAGCTACCATTCATATATTTGCTGGCTGTTGTGCTAAAATAAATAAAACAGAAAATTAGCCTTATTCATAGTTTTATGTCTTCTGGAAGGGCTTAAAAAAAACAGCAACAACAAAGTCAATTTTCATCATCCTTTTTACTAAGCTTCTTAATACCTTCCTCTTCTCATCTACAACTTTCTGCTTTTGGTGGCCATATATCACAAAGGAAAGAGGTTCAAAGATTTAGATTCAAGTCCAGGCCCTGGTGCTTCCTAGATATGTTGCCTTGAGCAAGTCATTTTAACTGCTTGAGACTCTATTTCCACATCAATAAGAACTTGGATAATTTAATCTCTAAGGCCTTTTGCAGTAATAATATTCTGTGATTCTAAAGGTATTTGGGGTATTAGGGCTGACAAATAATCTCTTTTTTCATGAAATTTCCATGATAAAGCTGCTCTGTCCTTTATGTTTGTGTCATCAAAACAACATCATCAAAGAAACAGTGAAGATTGATAAAAGGAACATTGACCTGGAAGATTTGAACACAGGGGTTTAAAGATGTATGCTAACAAAAAATGTTTTGTGTTTATGGGGGAGTCGTTTAATCTTTCCTTTGCCATAGGTGCCTCTTTAGAAATAATAATGAGGAAGTAGGTGAGACAGATGGAGCCAAGAAGATTTTAGTCTGAGACCAAGAAAGATAATATATACATTCAAGGTCAGACTGCATTTATGCTATAGCTACTCATTGTGAACACACTTTTACACGTGTATGTGTCTGGCATTATGACTAACCCATTTCTTGCAGGTTAAAAAAAAGCCAATCTACTGGCTTAATTCTGTTAAGTAACAATGATATATACTCATAAAAAAGATCTTGATTTATGGAAAATCTGACTGCATTAAGAGATTAGCAGGGAGAACTTGCATAAAGTTTTATGTAATCATTTCCTGCAAATATTAAAATACTTCTGCTCTTCATTACATTGTTGTTATTGGATTTCCCAACATAAGAATGTGATAAAGTTCAAAGTGTATTTCAGAGAATATTTGAAGAATTGTAAAAAATTCTACTCAGGAAATCATTATACTTTTTCTGCCAGCTAGGGGAGTTTGAACCTGACCTAACAAAAATAACAAGAACTCTGAATCCCTGTTGATACAGGTAGCATATCTTTTCCACTATAAAAATAAAACAAAATTTTCTTGGATCACGATTTGGGCACGAACCAAGTGATACTGCCTGACTACTGATGCATATGTCATCAGTGATCATCCTTGGCCCAGAGAAGAGTCAGTCTCGTGATAAGTATTTGTCAAATAACCACTGTGCAGTATGTACTGTGCCAGTTTTTGGCAGTGCCACAGAAGCTCTGCTCCCTATCTCTCAGAAGTCAGCTATTTGGGGGAGTAGAGGCACAGAAGGATACTTGTGTTAAGTGGCTAATGGAGACCTTGAAATGATTCAGCATAGAGAATTTGAGAGGAATTCCTGTTTCTTCCCCATCTCAACTCTGTAAACAGAGATTTTGCATTGGCATAGTACCCAAAAGTCATTGGGAAACAGCTATAATAGACACCCACATGACTTGATGGAACACTGTTAATGGATTACCATATACTGATCTGGCCCCAGTTTGCAGTAATAAAATTTTGCTATTACACAGCAGCTGCTGGATAATATTGGTGTTCTCAGTCCAGGTTCAAGTGGACAAATTTTGTCATGAAAAGAATCATGATGGGAAGTACAATTTAGTTCATCTAACTCTTGGAATTGTAGTTGCCTGTCCGTAAGAAATGTTCAGTATGAATAAATACTTCCTAACAATTGAAGCTGTCACAAAGTAAAACGGACTATGAGATTTTTTTGAGAACAAGAACGGTTTTTGCCTTTCTTGGTATCCTCAGCCTTTAGCACAGTACAGGAAAATGCTACGCATTTAATAAATTATTATTGACTTGACTTGGGAAACAATGAGTTCTCCATCACCGAATGTCTTCAAATACAGGTTGGATGAACAACTTGTGGGAGTCCTGAAGAGTTCTTCTGCTGCGTGTTGGGTTAGATGCCCTTAGAGATCTCTTCCAACTCTGAACATTTATCATTCTGTGATTTTGTAAGGGTTTGAGTGCTGGGTGGATGTTTTCCATCTTTAGCTCGAACTATCCTTTCCAGTTGCCATAGAAACCAAATAAAGGGTTGTTCCAAAGGAACAGACTGATATTACAACAAAGAGAGTGAACCCTTCCAGGTGTTACACCACTATTTCCCTGTCAGAAAGCAAAAATCCTTTCAAGTGAGCAGTTGTGAGTACTGGTAGTGACTTGACTCTCCATTGTTGAGGTCAAATGAGAATATCTTCACATCACACTGTGTCCATGCAGTTTTCATTTATGGATTACAGAAACATAAAGTTCTTGGAATCTATACCCGTGCTCAGTGGTGTGCTGGAGCCAGCTCTAACTGGTTTGCAAGTACCCGTTGTTAAATTTTCAGTATGAGCATTTACACCTCAAAAATCAGCAATCCTTACAACTCAGGACTTGATTTATTGTTTTGTTCATTGTCTAGACTTTAAAAAGTATTAATAATTCAGACTAAACTTAAAAGTGTGTGTGCCTACATTTCCCTTTTCTACTCCTCCGTCCCCCATGCCAGGTTGTTAAATATTTGCCAGCACACTCCTCAATTGCTTTGTAAGCATTGCTTGAGTTTATCAGGAGTGTTGTAGGAGACTCAAGGAATGAGGTCATCATCAGACTGGAGGTCTGGTGAATATGGGTTAATGATAACGATGATGATAAGAAGAATATGGCACTTATGTGATATTTTAATGTTCGTGAAGTACTTTACATCCATTATTTCTTTTGATCCTCAACACCCTCCCCATATCCAAGAGAGAAAGACCTAACGAGGACAAATAACCCATTGCCTTTAGGCAGAAGAAGTGATGAAATCCCTACCTGCAAACAAGAAAAAGGGGACCAATTTCATTGGCCCAAGGATGGGCCTCTTATAGATATCAAGGGTGAAATCATAGAGGAGAAAATTCATAATTAAAGAGTGTCTTAATTGGGTAATTAAGTATTATGTAAAGAGGAATGTTGATGCTTAAGTTCAAAGAGGTTCACAGACCTCTACTATAGAGTTCATGGCCTATATGGTTTAGGGAAAAGATGTCATTTTGCCTTCAAAGCTAAGCCAGTGAGGAAAAACTCAACCAATAGAATTTACTTCAGGTGGTCTAACAGAGAGGAGAGGAGAGAGGAGGAATGGATGGAGGAAGAGAGGGAGAGGGGGAGAGAGAGAGAGAGAGAGAGAGAGACAGAGAGAGAGAGAGAGAGAGAAAGAGAGAGAAAGTTTAGGAGGGTGCAAATCATGGAATCTTCCATTTAAGGTGGCAATGATGAAAGTTGTCAAGGTCTGAAACCCTGAAGGAGAAACCTTTGGAGGTCAAAGAAAAACTCTTCTTGCTGGAAGGCAGAGAGGATCAGGGGAGGAAGACAAAAATCAACTTTGTAGGTTGGGGTCAGTCTGTCAGGGTGAGATATCCCAACACCTCAGAGGATGCCTAAACCCTAAACTCCTACACCCATCATTGAGATTTAAGAATTCAGATTCTAAAAGGGAAAATACCGTAGAATCCTTGGTTCTTAGAATTAAAAGGACTCTCAGAAGTTATCTAATCCAGCTTCTAGCTGAACTGGGAATTCCCTCCATAGCCTCTCTGACAAATAGTCTTCCAACTTTCACTAGGTAGCCTACAGTGATGGGGAATTTACAACCTTTTGAGGCAGTACATTTAATTTTTGAGCAACTCTAATTACTAGGGTATTTTTTTTCTTATATTGAAGACTTCCTAATGAGAGTCATGTACAATTCCAGGAGGATTGACTCAATCGTTCTTTCAGTGTTTCAATTCAATTTCAATAGCAAGAAGTGCCACATGGGGGAAGTTACTTAATCAGTCAAAGACTCAGTTTTCTTCTCTGTAAAATGAGCAAAATACTTCTTGTACTACCTGCCTCTAAGTATTATTATAAGGAAAGATGTAACAAACTTAAAACACTGTAGACAAATTATTGTTATTCATCTTATTTTTCTCTTTTAAAAATTCACTCAAGGTGGAAATTCTGGGTCAAATCACTATCCTATTATTTTTCTCTTTAATATTCTATAAACTATTATATGGGAGGATAACATTTTTAAAATGCATCTTTAATATCAATTTTTAATTTATATTTTATAATTTATAGTAATAATGTACATGTATATTACACTTTAAGGTTTAAAAAGTGCTTTATATATTTTATTTAATCCTTACAACTGCTGTAGGAAGTAGGTACTAGTATTCCCATTTTACATAGTAAGAAACTGAAGCATAGGTTAAGTGACTTCTCTAGGGGAACACAGCTAGTAAGTATGTAAAGAGGGACATGAATCCAGACCTTCACAACCCCAGATTAGTTGCTTTATTCACTCTCACCTAAATACTTTTTTTCAATTCAATAAAAATATTGTGATATAAGTTCATCTTCTTTACATTCACTCAAAGTATCCTTGAGACAACTACAGTGACATATGGGATTGTGGATATGACATGTACTTCATTTGGTCACCATATAACTTTGATTTCTTCTGCAAATTTTCTATGTTTTGAAAGCTTTTTTCATTCTGTATAAATTAGGGGTTTTGAGTATTTGGTATGATGGTCTCTAATGAAATTTTTAATTGAATTCTTATGGATCAATGTTATATCTGGGTGACTATCAGGATCTATTCTGCCTGTGATAAAGGACTGTTTCCACAGAGTTGATTCATTGAATTTTCAGTGACATTTTAAAGTCTATATTTGTAGTATGGGAATTTATCTGTTAGTTTATGAAAGATAGTGAACTTTTCACATATAATTGTATATAATTTTCACATATAACAGGAAAAGAACACCCTAGGGATAAGAAACATAGGAAAGCTAGAAAAATGATAGCAGCAGAAGTGCCAATGATAGCAAGAAGTGCCAATTCTTCATGTGTGTGGCTTGCTGGTCTGGCAATGAGTTTAAGGATAAGGCTACGGTACTGGGTAGAGCTGGCAGTGAATCCTCTATTCCATTTCAATAGCCTCAGTCACCATAAATGATTCTGAAGAATAACTATAATATGATTAGCATGGTCAAAAATGAAGAGTGTCGGAAATCTGCCTTTGAATCATATCATAAACAGAAAACAGATGAAGACTTCATAGTCCTATCGATTTCATAGTGTTCAGGTTTAGGCAAGCCCTGAAGAGAGTTCTTGGGTTTATTAGGGGTTTTGAGTATTTGGTATGGTGGTCTCTAATGAAATCTTTTAATTGAATTCTTATGGATCAATGTTATATCTGGGTGACTATCAGGATCTATTCTGCCTGTGATAAAGGATTGTTTCCACAGAGTTGATTCATTGAATTTTTAGTGACATTTTAAAGTCTATATTTGTAGTTTGGGAATTTGAGGAGGAACTCTTAGCTTCTTCATCAAAGGAGAAGCTGACCATTGACTCTTTCCTTGGGAATTCCCTGGTGGAGGTTTCATTTCTTTACCTTTTCCTTCTTATATCTCATAATAATTCACTTTTTCTCTGAAAGGAATCCCTAAAGAGATGAGATCTCCAAAGGAATTGTAGGGAACTATTTCCCAAACGTTGCCACAGTGATACCTAAAGTTTTTCAAATGTGTAATACATTCAGTGGTGTTTGTTATATTACTATTTTGAGAGGTGCCAGTGATATTAATGTTAAGAGAGAGTTTTAGAAATTAAAATTAACTGCATTCATTTTGTTTCTAAAAATGCTATAATACCACATGAGATTATTATAGATTTATGAGGCTTTTGTACATCCAAAACTGAAAACCAATGTTCAGTCCTCAAATAGTGGTAGAGAACTTAGTCCGGATCTCTCCTTTGTCTCCATCCTTTTCTGCCTTGTATAGCCGGATATGGCCTTATTCTCGCTCCTTATTCCCATTCCTAGAAGAAAATGCAAACTTCTGGAGTATAGAGCCCCGTGCCCTTTTAAATCTTTGTGGAACAAGCAGTTATAACAGGGCCTTGCCTAAGCAATCATGTGTGTATATGTGTGTGTTTGTATGTATGTGTATGTTTATGTGTATATGTATGAGTATATGTGCGTATGCACTTTGTGTCCTTTGTAACACTGACGAGTTGTGAGGAACATAATGTGCTTTGCAAATCTTAAAGCAATATTTAAATGTTGCAATTATTATTGAGATTCAGAGTTCAATTATTATTAGTGGTTCATTGGATAGAGCATTTGAGTGGAGTCAAATAAGACCTCGAGCACTGAATAGCTATGTAACCCTGGGCAAGTCACTGAGCTTCTATCTGCCTCAGTTTCTACAGCTGTAAAATGAGGATTATAAGACTATTTCCTCCCAAAGAAATTGTTGTAAGGATAAAACGAGATAATGTTTGTAATACTACTACTATTATTAAGTAAAATTAAAATGATTTAATATTGTTCCTGCTAATAATAACATATTGTTTATTTGAGGAACTACTCATACCAACTATGCTGATTTCTCTTTTTTCTTTTAAATTTATTTACTTTTAGTTTACAACATTCAGTTCCACAAGTTTTCGAGTTCCCAGTTTTCTCCACTTACCTCTTCTCCCCCCTCCCCATCCCAAGGCAGCATGCAATCTGATACAGGTTCTACACATACCTTTATGTCAACCAGTAGTCGAGCTGTAAAGAAGAATTATAACCAATGGAATGAACAATGAAAAAGAAGAAACAAAACAAAACAAAAGAGAGAGAGAGCAAGTAGTTTGCTTCAGTCTGAATTCAGACTATGTAATTCTTTCTCTGGATGTGGATAGCCCTTTCCATGAGTCTTTTGGAGTTGTCTTAGAGCTTTGCATTGCTGAGAGGAGCCTAGTCTGTCAAAGTTAGTCATCACTGATATGATGTGTCTGTAATTGTGTACAATGTTCTCCTGGTTCTGCTCTTCTGGCTCAGCATCAGTTTATATAAGCCTCTCCAGGTTATTATGAAGTTTGTCCATTCCTTATTTCTTATAGCACCGTAGTATTCCATTACATTCATATAACACAACTTGTTCAGCCATTTCCCAATTGATAGGTATCCCCTTGATTTCCAGTTCTTTAGCACCACAAAAAGAGCTGCTATAAATATTTTTGTACATACTGGTCCTCCTGCCACTTGTATGATCTCTTTGGGAAACAGCCCTTGAAGTGGTATTGCTGGGTCAAAGGGTATATACATTTTTGTAGCTCTTTGGAACCATGCTGATTTCTAACCCAACTCACCTTTCTTTTCACCTTCCACCCCATCCCCCTCAAAGGCCTTTTCACACTGGGGATGCCTCCACCTCTGTGGCAGCCTCTTCTTATTGCCAAGTTCCTCCCCCCAAATTCCATTTGAGGAAGTACCCAGGTCAGCCATGCTCACTGGCTCAGCCCTGTGCCCCATGCAGTGACCTCTCCCCTAGTCTCTTTTCACCTCCCTTTTATGTGTCCTTATTAGAATGTAAGTTCCTATAAGGCAGGGTCTGCATTTCCTCTACCTTATTTTTATGTTTCCAGCATTTCGTACAGTGCCTAGAATATAATAAATGCTTAATGAATGTTTTATCTTATTCATATTCTCAATAACTCCATGGTGTAGGTACTATTTTCATCCTCATTTTATTGATGAGGACACCATCTGTTAGAAAAGTTAAGTGACTTTGAGTCACTTGGGATGTTTTCCAGTCACACAGCTTTGAGGTGTCTGAGGGAGCCATTTGATCTTAGATCTCCTTGACTTCACCTAGGTGGTACAGTGGATGGAGTGCTGGCCCTGGGGTCAGGAAGACCTCCGACCTCAGACACTTACTATCTGGGGCCCCTGGGCAAGTCATTTAACCCTTCTTGCCTCAGTTTCCTCAACTTTAAAATGAGCTGGAGAAGGAAATGGCAAATCACTCCAGTACCTTTGCCAAGAAAGCCCCAGATGGGAATCACAAAGAGTCGGAAATGACTAAACAACTTCCTGACTCCACATTTGGCATCTTCTCACTGTCGTGTTTCCTTCTGAGATGGCACATAATAAATGTTTATTAAATTTGTTAAATTCTAAATCATCCTTAAGTATATTGCTGACCTCTACCCTCACTGCTTCTACCAGTAGAGAGTTAGTTCTCTCTTACTGAAGTCTTTCCAGCAGAGGCTGGGCAGCCACTTGATAGGAATGTTATAGAGATGTTTCCTGCTTAGATAGAAGTTGAACTAGATTACTTCCTGTATTTAAGACCATTTCAAAGTGTGTTTATGTTGAATTCTTTTACTGACATATTTTAAAATATGCTTATTTTACTCTTTGTAAGATATTGTAGAATCCTGGACTTAGAGTTGGAAAATATCTTGAAGGTAAATTAATTCAACTCCTCTCATTTTCCAGATGAAGAAACTGAGGCTCACAGGGGTTAAATGATTCACCCAAGGTCACACAGCTAGGAAGGGGATGGAGGAAGGAAGTAAGCATTCATATAGTACCTACAAATATTATCCTGTAAGATCCTCACAGCCACCCTGCTGGGTAGGTGCCCTTCCTGATTCCAAGGCTGGCTCCTCTCTTATGGTATTTTTCATGTTGAATCTCTAGTAATGACTTTTATTGTTAAGAAAAGAATTGGTAGATTTATAGTCAAATAATTTTCATAAAAATTCACCTATAACCAAACACAGAAGTACTTCACTGATCTGTTGGGGAAGTAGAGGAGAAAGAAAGCACTCTTTCTCTATATCTTATTTCTGTCTGTCTCTCTCTGCCTTGTGTCTACAAACTCCATAGAGCATTTTCATAACTGGGTTCTAAAGTTTTAGACTGTGTTTTAAGTGAAAGCTGACCATATGTCTGGCAGGCTCTAGCTACTGTTGGCAGAATGCTGGGGTTGATGTTAAACAGATGGGTTCCTGGTCGATGAGTTGGTTGCTTCCTTTATTCAGTACGTATGAGCAAAAGTCATTTTAATAATATCTTGATTTATTACCAGGTTTCTAAGGCACTAATTCATGGTCATTTACTTTCTTATGACTTTCTTTGTCACAAATGTATCTACCCATCATTTTGCTTTTGAAATATCATAGGAAGAAGCTACATCTGGTTTGTTTGTTTTGTTTTGTTTTGTTTTTAGCCTTCTTATAGAGATGACACAGAATGCTGAATTTTGGCAGAGGATTTTGTATAGACTTCTTGAGAAAGGACCCTGTAGAGATGATCCTGTTTTTCTGATGTTAGGAAATTACTTTCAAATGCAAAAGTAGTAGTGGTAATGGTAGCAGCAGCAATTACTGCTAAAATTTACATGGCATTTAAAGGTTGACAAAGTGCATTTTATACATTTTTTCTCATGTGAGCTTTACAACGACCCTGTGACATAGATGTTAATGTTGTTCTATCATTTCAGTCATGTCTGACTCTTTGTGACTTCATTTGGGGTTTTCTTAGCAAAGATACTGGAGTGGTTTGTCATTTACTTCTCCAGATCATTTTAGAAGTGAGGAAACTGAGGCAAACAGGGTTAAGTGATTTGCCCAAGGTCACACAGCTAGGGTGTCTGAGGCTAAATTTGAACTCAGGAAGATGAGTCTTCTTGACTCCAGACGTGGCACTCTAACCATGCAACATAGGTACTAGAGGGATCATTATCGTGGCCTTTACCTATACCCATTAACACTTTTGTTTTCTTCTCCTTCTGTTACTACATTCCTTTGCATCTCTACCAAGGGATGGATAGACAAAGAAAATCAAAATTGAGATAGTGTTACCAGTTTGAACTTCAGCAAACGTGTTAAGGATTTCAAAGTGGAAATTATCAATTCAAATGAGTTTTGGAAGTTGCTTACTGATATTACTTTTCCATACTATCCTCTGTAGGAGTAGTTGGGAAATGATCTGAGTATGGAGTCACTATCTTATGGGTGAACCTTCTGCTTGCTCTCTGATTCTCTGTCCCCTACCATTCTGGGCTGCTTATATGCAGGAGAGGTGGTCCAGTAGATAGAGAATCAGGGTGGAGTCAAGGATTTTAGTTCAAATCTGGCCTCAGACATTTACTTGGCATATGACCCTAGAAAAGTCACTTAAACTGGGTTTGCCTCAGTTTCCCTATTTATAAAATGGAGATAATTATGGCACCCACCTCTCAGAGTTTTGAGAATCCAATGAGATAATATTTATAATGTGCTTAACACACCACCTAGCAAATAATAGGCTCCATATAAATGATAGCCATTTATTATTATTATTATCATCATCATTATTATTACATTTATTAGCAGCAGAAGCATCCCCCAGTTAACACATACCCTCCCATACCTGAAGATCAAGCTTGTGCCATTTTTTCCTTTACCTTCTAATATAGACTGCTATTAAAAACTACCAACTTAAGGCAGTATCTTACATGGAGAATAAGACAAGCTAATTTTGGAAAAGAGTATAAATGTAAGCTTAAAATGTTAGAATCACAGAGTGAAATCATATTTAGAAGGGAACTCAGAGGTCATCTTAGTTCAATACATTCTTAAAGCAGAATCCCCTTTATAGCATCTCAACTAAATGCCAAGGGAAAGAAAAAATGGATTGTTCCCCTATTACCTTGTGTTAAGATTCTGTTCCAGCTACATAGTATTAATCACTCCTCAAGAGGTTTTTGCATTTCTGTCCATGGAGAGGAAAAGAAAACCTGAGAATTTCACATTAACAAAACAACTTTCCTGTTTGTCTCCATTTACTTCTTCCCTGGGAATATCAGCAATTGTTAAATACTAAATTGATTCTCAATGTATAAACTCTGAGAATAGTAGATTCACCTTGATTCCTGTATATAGAAACTTTTTTTCTTTCTCTACCGGGTTTTCCTGAGACTTCAACTGATTTTTAAGGGTGATTATCTACAATTTGTTAAATCAAAACTTTTGCTTTGAAACTCAACGTTTCAATACGTTTTTTAAAAAACTGATTAAAATAATCAAAGTAGCGTCCTAACTGTATTGGAATGTTTTCTAGGAAGCATACAGAAGTTCAGCCTAAGTATACTTTTTAATAAAATTTCAGAACTGGAAGGGACTTTAGAACATAGAATATTAGAACTGAAGAAGACTTTAGCATCTAGAATGTCAGACCTAGAGCAAACTTTAGAATGTTGCTTTTCAGCTAAAAGAGACTTTAAGAACGTGAAATATTAAAGATGAAAGGGACTTTAGACAAAGTTCAACACCCTTATTTTGCATAAAGGGAACTGAGACCTAGAGAGGGAAGATGACTTGTCCAGGCCATATAAAAACTTTATCAAAAGTGATATTTGAAATCTGATCTTTTGACTGCAAGGTCAGTGCTCCTGCCATGCTATTATATTATCTGTAGAATTGGGAAACTGTAAATTAGCTACCATGTGGATAATGATGATGATGATGATGATGATGATAATTACAGAATTTGAGGATATATGAAAGGACTTTACACTTAATAAGTGCGAATTGACCTTTGTTTAAAGAAAGCTGCCACCTCTTGAGGCAGTCCATTCTATATTTATACAGCTTTAATTGTGAAGAAATTCCTGACACAGAGGCTAATTTGACTCTTCTATAGCTTCCACCTATTGCTGCTAGTTCTGCCCTCTAGAGTCAAACAGACCACATTTAATCATGTTGCCACCTGATGACCTGAAGACCATGATCACATGCCCCCACCCCAAGTCTTCCCTCAATTCCTTCAACTAATTTTTATTTGATATGATTCAAGCCCCTTCTCGGTTGTTTTTAAAACATTCTTTGCTTTAGCAATATCCTACTTAAACTGTGAAACTCAGAACTAAACACTGTACTCCAGATGAAGTCTGACAAAAGTAGCTCACAGTGGAATAATCACCTCCCCATTACAAGAAGAGGAACGTAACTCAGCATTGCATTAGTTTTTTTGGTTACCATAGCTGATTCCTATTGAGTTCTTTGAGTCCCTTAATTCCTTCAGATATTTTGCTTGTTTATATTGTTGTTTAATTACTCTTCTCCATCTTGAACGTGCCAAACTTGGTTTTTGTACCCATATAAGAGTTTACATTTTTCTCTACTGAATTTCTTTTTATTAGATTCAGCCCAATATTCCCACCTGTTAATATATTTTTGGTCTATGAGACTCTGTCTTCCATATGTCAGTGATCCTTTCCAGCTTTGTTTCATCTGCAAATTTGATGATCCTGCCATTTATGCCTTTATTCAAATCACTGATTAAAAATGGTAAACAGGGCAAGACAAAACACATTACACTATACAAAAAGTGGCATAAGGCAATCTCTGCCCTCAAGAAGCTCACAATATAACAAGCAAGAAAATATATACAGGATAAATAGGAAATGACCAACAGAGTTATATTTTAGTATATATTTGTATATTTAAATACACAATGATGGCACTAAAATTAAGAGTGATTGGGGGGTGGCTAGGTGGCACAGTGAATAAAGCACCAACCCTGGAGTCAGGAGGATCTGAGTTCAAATCCAGCCTCAGACACTTGACACACATTTACTAGCCGTATGACCTTGGGCTAGTCACTTAAACCCAATTGCCCTGCTGTCTCCCCTCCAAAAGGAAAAAAAAAAAAGAGTGATTGAGAAAAGCTTCCTGTAGAAGACTAAATTTTAGCTGGGACTTAAAGGAAGCCAATAGACATAAACAGAGAATGTTCCAAATATGTCCAGAAGTGGGAAGACCAGAGAAAATGCCTGGAGTTTAGAGATGGATTATCCTGTTTGTGGAGCAGGAAGGAGCCCAGTATCACTGTATTGAAGAGTATATGGTGGGGAGTAAGGTATAAGAAGACTGGCACAATGTAAGACGGAGCTAGGTTATAAAGGGCTTTGAACAAAAACGAAGGGATTTTAAAATTTGATAGAGAGCCACCGGAGCTTCTAGCGTAAGTGAGTGACGTGGTTGAACCTGCACTTTAGGAAAATCACTTTAGTAGCTGAATAGAGAATGGGTTGCAGCGAGGAGAGACTTCAAGCAGACAGACTCTCCAGGCTATTGCAATAAGCTGTGATGAAGGCATGCACTAGGGTGGTGGCAGCATCAGATGAGAGAAGGGTGGGCACATATTCTAGAGATTCTGCAAAAGTTGAAATCCACAGGCTTTGGCAACAGCTTGGATATGGGCAAGGGTGGGGTGGGGAGGGAGGCTGGGTGGAGAGTCAGAGACAGTGAGGAATCCGGGATGACACCTATGTTGTGAGCCTGAGGGACTGGGAGAATAGTGTTTCGCTCTATAGTTATAGGGAAGATTGGAGTGAGGGAGAGTATAGGGGAAGAGATAGTGTATTCTGTTTTAGATATGTTTAGTTTAAGATTTCTACTGGACATCCAATTCAAGATGTCTGAAAGGCAGTTGGAGAGGCAAGATTGGATGTCAGCAGAGAGGTTGGGGTAGAATAGGTAGATTTGAGAATCCTCAGAATAGAGATGGTAATTAAATCCATGGGAGCTAATGAGATTACCAAGCAAAATAGCATAGAGGAAGAGGAGAAGAAGGCCCAAGACAGAACCCTGTGCCTGTGGAGCTTGTATGGTTAGAGGGTGGGACTAAGCAGAGAAGTCTGAGAAGAAGCAGTCTTATAGATAGGAGTAGAACCAAGAGAGATGGGTGTCCCAAGAGCCTAGAAGAGAGAGTGATCAACAGTGTTAAAGCCTGCAGAGAGGTCAAGGAGAATGAAAATTGAGAAAAGGTCACTGGATTTAAAAACAAGCAACAGTTACATTTCTGGGAAAAACTTAGAGCCATTGAAATGCTTTGGTCTCTGTTTGCTTCTGGGCCTATTTTATTGTCCTCCTGTTGTTGGAATTTATCAGTGGTTCTCAACCTTCCTAATGCCATGACCCTTTAATACAGTTCCTCACACTGTGGTGGCCCTCAACCATAAAATTATTTTCATTGCTGCTGTAATTTTGCTGCTGTTATGAATCATAATGTAAATATCTGATATGCAAGATGTAATTTCATTGTTACAAACTGAACATAACCCACAGGTTGAGAACTGCTGGAATATATTTATATGAATATATGTATATATATTTGTATATTTATATACACAATAATGGACCCCTGCAATGAGCTGTCTACCCAGCCATTTATAATAATTTGGGCAATAGCGTTCTTCCTTCATTTGCTTTTCCTGGCAGGATTCTTTTGGGTGGTTGTGAGCTTACTTTAAGACTTCTGGGGGCTGGGAGGTGATGCAAATGAATGGAGCACCAGCCCTGGAGTCAGGAGGACCTGAGTTCAAATCCAGCCTCAGACACTTAACACTTACTAGCCCTAAAACCTTGGGCAAGTCACTTAACCCCAATTGCCCTACCCTCCCCCCTCCAAAAAGCAAAAAAAAAAAAAAAGAGTTCTGGAGCATTCCAAGACTTGATGTAGTAAACCAATTGCTTCTTACATTTGCCCATATTCTTCTAGCTTCCCCTTTCAATTTGTCATTTATTTTGAATGGGAAGGAAGGATGTATTTATTAAGCACCTACTATATGTGAAACAGTCCTGTGAGGTAGGTGCTATTATTATCCCAATTTTACAGTTGAAGAAACTGAGTCAGAGGTAAAGTAACTTGCCCAGGGTCACACAGCTAGTAAGTATATGAGGTTGGATTTGAACTCAGGTCTTCCTGACTTCAGGCCTCCTCTGTGCTCTCTACTTTGCATCTTACCTTCTGCTAGGGAAAGATGGCAGCAATGGTGGATCTGAGACCAGCAAAGAGAGATGGGTACAGGGAGACCTTCTTATGTCTGACCTCTCTTGTGTCTAGGTAGACTCTGGCTTCAGATTGCCTAAAGGATTTCCTGTTATAGGACGCTTTGGTGGTCATCTTATCCAACACACTAATTTTACAAATGAACAAACTGAAGGCTAGAGAGAAGAAATGATTGTTTGATCCATGATCACACAAGTGGTGAGATGCAGAGCTGAGATTTAAGCCCAGGTCATTTGCCTCCAAATCTAGAATTCTTGCTGCTTCCTCAAGCTACCTTCCTCTGTTCTGTTTGCTACTGGCTAGCTGAGTCTGGTGAGAAAACAGATTGTCTTTTTTTCAGAAGTTAGAAATGAAAAGGAGAAAGACAGTTTTTTCCTTGGTGGAAAGAAAAGGAAGCAAGACTAGGCTCATGGGAATGAGAGAGGGATGGAGAGAGAAGCATTCTCTGTCTTTGTTCTAATGTTCCACTGTGTATCATACAGTAATTGCTTTTAACTATAGTGAATGATTAGGTCCTCCAGCAATTTCATTTGTGCCCCTTGGGGATCCTTCTTCACTGGGAGGCCCAGAAAGCTCTTGCATTTTTTATTTCCTCGTTCAAATGTGGGGAAACATATTTCATTAATTAGTTGCTAATGTCTCTTGTGCAGTAAGAAGTGCCACTAGAGTCTGACGTCTTGATCCAGGAGAAAGACTACCAGCCTTGTTAATGTCTTGGCACCTTTTATAATTCTCTAGGGTTTTCCAAAGTGGTGTGAAGACACCTCCAGAAACATAGATAGAAAACAAAATTGTTTAAAAGAGACTTAGGAGATTTACTGGACTTTATTGTTATCCTCCTACACTCTTCCTTTTTTACCTTCTTTTGGAGGGGGGAGTAGGATTATAATAACTCCCATGGTTGACTCCCATATGTAACTCTACTCTCCTGAGTTTCAGTACCCCGCCCTCCATGCCAATTGGCCTGTTGGATGCCTCTAAGTGAATATCCTGTAGCCATCCCAAACTTCACATATCCAAAATTAAATTAGTTATATTTCCCATGAGCCTATACCTCCTTCAAACTTTCCTGTTTCTGTTCAGGATACCATCTTTCCAGTCACCAAAGTTTGCAAACTCAGAATTGTTCTTGACTCTTTCATTTTCACCCTTCAAATCCAATTAGCCACTAATATGGCAATTGAAAAGGTTAGAGAGACATAATTTCTGTGTAATTTAATCATTTTATTAATAATGCCACCATGTTTATTAATAAAAAAATGGTCATTTGACCATCTCTCTTAGACCTCTCTTAGGTACCCATGACTGTCAGTGGTGCTAGTTGGAGGAGGGGTGTTCCCCAGGGTGGCAATCAACTCTGATTTGTTAACACTTAATAAGAGAATGAATAAAACAATGAGGGGCTGGACCCGAACTTTGATTATGTTATTTACATCTTAAATTGCCCCCAGCCTTGGGCAATCTATTCAAAGAATTTATCCCAAATCTGGGTGGGGAACAAGTTTAAAACTTTTGAACTTTTAAAATAAGGACTTTAGAAAAGGAAGTGGAGCTCTGAATCTCCCCAAATCATTGGTTATTAATAATCATTTCTCTTGCTAAATCTTGTAAATTCTACCTGCACCATATCTCTAGTGTTTATCCCTTTATCTAGCACTACCCAGTTCAGGCCTTCATTTCTGTTGACCTAAACAATCACAGCCTCCTAGTTAGACATATGGCTTTAAGTCTTCTTTCCACACAAGTCCCTTTAAGTCCCTCTTCCACACAGCTACTCTGTCACTACCTTATTCAAGAATCTTCAACGACTCCCTATTACCGCTAGTAAAAAATGTAAACTCTTTTGCTTGGCATTTAAACCCTATCACAATTTGACTCCAGTCTTTTACTCTTCTAGGCTGATTATCCATAACTGCCTTTTATGTACTTATACTACAGCCAAACTCTCTACTTGTTAGTCTCTGAGCTCCACATTCCATGTCTTGCTTCCATACAGGCTCTTCTTCTTGCTTAGAATACATTTTCTTGTTATTTCTGCCTCTTAGAATTCCTAACTTCCTTCAAGGCTTACCTCATGTATTACCTCCTTTAGGAAGCACTTCCTAATTCCCAGTTAGTGATGTCTCTTCCTCAAATGAGCAGCAGCATATAGATATATAGTTTTAAAGTGCACTAAGATTTTTGGGACTGTGTGTGTGTGTGTGTGTGTGTATGCTTATTTATCTGCATGCTATATTTTCACCAACCACCACCCTTTACAATGTAGGTTTCTTGAAGACAGAGACTATTTTCCTTAGAGCATTTATTTAGCTCCTCCTGTTTTCCCTTTTTTGGTTTTCTTTCTTTGAATTCCCAATTCCTAAAATAGTAAATTGTATATAGTATGTGCTTAATAAACAATTGTTGGATTTTTTTTTCTGCATGTTTCTTAATTCTGTTTGAAATGTTCTTGCTTTGAAGCAGAGATTGGCATGAATATAGAGAAAAAGCTTTCCTTCCAGGAATACTGTAGCCCAGAGAGACAGGCCCCCATGTTTAGTCTTGTCATTTTCCTGAGGCGAGTGTGTTAGGGGCGTAGCATTATGAGATAGTAGGATAGGCATGAGATTTAGAGAGCCTGGGTTTAAATCCCTGTATAGTTTTTTTGCTACCTGTGTGACCTTGGGCAAATAATTTGCCCTCTCTGCTCCTCACTGTCCTCAATTATACAATGAGAGGTGTGGATTAGGTAATATCTAAGGCTCTCAGGCTTTAAATTCTATATTCTTCCCTTTCTTGGATCCATAGGCTAAGTTACATTACCTCATAGAAAAAAATCAAGGCAGAGAGAAAATCCACTTTTAAAGTTGGGATCCAGGATGAGTATGTTTCTCTTTAAAAAAGGAAGCTAGCTTCTTGTCTCCTCAACAAAGGTTTATTAAACACTTCCTGTGTAGAGGACACAGTTGCTTGGAAAAGATTCTGATTTGTCCCTGTAGTTAGTCACCTTGGGTGGCAGATACTTCTTTAAGTCAGTGATGGGAACAGAACCATTTCCCATAGGAAAAGGAAGTGGGCGATGTTCAAAGTCCTGTGGGTTGTTTAATGTGCTGCATCCTAATAGGGCTGAGAGGTCTTGGAATACATTCTTGTGAAGTTCCTCTTCTCTCTATTCCAATTTTACCTCATCATTATGTAGCATTTTGTTTCTTGGTCCACCACACTTATGCTCACCTTACAAAAGCAGTGGAATCAATAACCTGTGACCTAAAAGTATAACCTGTAGGCTGCCAGCTCACTCAAAACCAAATACCTTTTGGAATCTGGGTTTATCTAGATTTCTAGGCTAGACAAGAGACTTTGGAAGGAAACTTAGAGGTTATCAAATTCATTTTACATAAAAGGAAACTGAGGCATAGAGAGGTTAAGTGACTTGTCCAGGGTCACATAGCTAGTAAGTTTCTGAGTTAAGGTAGGAACCCATATTGGCCAAATTCCAATTCCAAAGCTCATCTACTGACCATATTACCTTTTAGTGTCATGAGTGTCCCCTTCCTGTCAGCAAAGTTCCCTACAACAGGAAGTTCTGATGATGGCATGGGGAATATCTCAGGGATCTCTTGGAACTACCTAAAGCTTTAAAGAACCTAAGACTATCTTGTCCCTGTCCTAGACAAATAGATACTTGATATTCAATTTCACAAAAAATATAACAGCTATAAAAATGCTTCATTTCTTCTGTCTGTACAGAAATAATGGTAAATAATAAAATGACATCAGGTATCTTTCAGAGGAAAGAAGAAGATGTCCCTCCCCCTACTCCTCCTCCCTGTCTCTGCCTTTATCCTTAAGAAATAGCATTTACAGGACCAAAGAATAAGATGCCTCTGGAAATCCTGTCTTCATTTTTTTAAACTCTCTTAAATCGCTGCTGCATTAAGACTCCATTGTACTCCTGCATTCTCAGCAAAGATCCTTTATCAAACCCTGACAAAGTGTAATTTGCCAGGTAGTAAAGACTCTACAGATAGAAGTCTTCTGCAGGTTGTTCAGTGGAAAGAAGGAGGAAAGGATGGGATGCCATCAGTCTATCACAGAGTGTAAATCCTTGGCTGTGTCATCTTGAAGTAGACTAACCCAAGAGATATGGATTGTCAATGGGCCCCCATCTGTGTTTTTATGGGTTTAGAGAGGGCTTTCTTTGTACCTGTCAGTCAGATATACTTCAATTCAATATTCATTAACAGCTTTTGCTGTGGGAGGGACATAAGAATAACACAGTTTAAGCTCTCATGGAGTGTGTGATACAGTAAAGAGATAAGATATTTGAATGAATAACTAATAAAAAGTAGAAGGTGATTAAAGAGGCGAAATAAAATACTATGGAGTGAGAAATTCAAGGTAGGAGAGGAATCATGGAAAGATTAATTAAGGAAGTAACAACTGGCCTTGGCCTTGAAGGAGAATGTCAGTTGGCAGAAAGAAAGGGGCATTGATTTTTGTATGATTTTTCTAATGTCTGGACAACCTATGCAAATATGGAGGTATTTGAGGACAAGCTGGGATTGTAGACTAACAAATAGCCCAATTTTAGGTTGCCCAAATAGGAAATCATAAAAGGTAAGTTTTTTTAAAAGGTCAGTTTCTAACATACTTTGACTTCAAACTTATGGAAAGGATAGCGATTTATGATTTTTCATAAATGGATATCATGACATAAGTGGTAAGTGAATTAGATTTGGAATCAGAGGACCTGAGTTCAAATCCTGGCTCTTCTACTTATTACATGTGTGGTCTTGGGCATATCATTTTCCTTCCTGGGCTTTTCTTTCCCCAGAGAAAGAAAATGACTTTTCCAAAATCAAAAGTAGGAAGTGGGGGTACAGGAAGGAGGAATTAGACAAAATGAGCTCTGAAGTCTCTTATAGCTCAAGTATGCAATGCCACAATCATCTAGTATGAATCATTCATTCTACGGATGAAAAAAAATGGCTTGGAAAGATTAGTTGATGACTTGTCTAAGGTCATAGGGCTAGTAAATGGCAGAGTGTTGTTGTTGTTGTTGTTGTTGTTCAGACATGTCTGACTCTTTGTGGACCATATTGCCCATGGGGTTTTCTTGGCAAAGATACTGGAGAGGTTTGCTATTTCCTTCTCCAGTGACTTGCTCAGGATCACACATTTAGTGTCTGAAGCCACATTTGAACTCACGTGTTCCTGACTCCAGATGAGTACTGTATCTTCTGAGCCAACCAGTTGCCTAGTAAATGGCAGCGCAAGGATGTAAACTGAGGTGTACTAATTTCCAGTGATCTTGGAGGTTCATTTCCTCTCTAGATTTTGTAACCCTTTCAACTTGAAACTCAGGTAAAGTATAACATTGGAAATGGAAAGTAACCACCACAAAACAATCAAAAGCAAATGTTACAAAATTACAAACAACAAGCATTGCCCCAGAGAGATGTGAGAGGATGTCCCCCAGACCCCACTCCTTTATAAGGGTGGGAGAACTTTGTACATATTTTCAGATTTTTTAGTGTATTGATCCCGTTGGCTACCTTTTCCCTCTTCTTCTTCTTTCTGTTTTTTCTTTAAAATATTATTTATCATATGGAATGAGTCTCTGGAAGTAGGGGGAGGGGAAATCTGACAAAATATTATCAATAAAACTTTTACTTTTTAATAAAAAGTTAAAAGAAAGTATTTGGTACTATTACGTTTTAGCATCTATTTTATTACATTCTAAGGGAGGCAGCATAATGTAATGGACTGAGAGTCAGAGGTCATTTAAGCTCTCTGAACCTTAGTTTCCTTATCTGTAAAATAGATGGAAGAGGTTGGTATAGATGACCTCTGATCTCTCTGCTGGCTTTATGTCAGTGAGCTGTATTTCATTTCCAGCTTTGTCACTAACCGATCCTTGACATTGACCATCCTGGACAATCACTTCCACACTCTGGGCCCCACTTCCCCACATGCAAAATAAGGCATGATCCAAAATCCATTCTAAGTTTCATAATCTATAATTATTTTTAACTGACAATCTATATATGGAATATAAGGTAACCTTATTAACAATGATATTTGTCACAACTTTGTGATCAAAATCATAGGATTATAACTTTAGAGCTAGAAGGAATTTTAGAAGCCAGCTGGTCCCAACACTTCATTTTACAGATAAACTAAGGCCAGATGAGATGAAGTCCAAAGTTACACAGGAAATATGTGATAGAATTGAAGTTAGGAGATACAGTTCTACATACCATGTAAATATATAGTTAAAAAATGGGAGAGACATCAGCAGTTCCCATTCTATAAATGGATACTTCGTGCCTACCTCATGTGATTAAACTGCATACTCATGGGTAAATGTTTGGGTCAGAGAATTGGTGATCGTGCCTCTTAGTCACTCTGTCTTATTGGTAGAAGTATGACCTCTCAGAACTCAGCAATGAGATCATTATGCTTCATTAGACGCAGCAACTCTCCAGCCAAGTAAAGAGAAAAACACAAGAGAAGGGTTTGTTGGACTTTTTGTTGTCATTAGTTTTTGCTTTGGGTGTTCTCTGGGGGCTGGGTAGACTGTAGACTGATTACCTCTATGACCTTTGATTTCCTCATCTGGAAAATGAACATCAACTTGATTTTGCGTACCTCACAGGGAGATTCTGAGGAAAACTCTTTGTAAAGTCATCAGTACTGTGTAAATGTGAGCTATTGTTATTAGGTGGAGGCATTTTTACAACAGCTAGGATGGGGCTTATTCTTTGGTTTCATAGGAAAGGAAAAGAACAATATTTTCATTTTCAACTGAACAGAGTCTAAAGAGGAAGGCTCCCAGTATCTTATATGCAAAAGGATTTTTCTCTGAACTCCCTAAGCTTTGGAAAGGAATGAACAGATCTGCTTCAGGTGATCATAACTTCTTTAATGTACAAGAGGAGCCTTGGATAGTTTGAATTCTTAGAGAAGCTACTGGGGTTTCTGCCATTGTCTTGCTAATGCTCCAATCCATGGCTTCCCAGGATTTTGTATTCTGGGAAATCAACTGGCCTTATTTTGGAAGCAGGGCTGATTTTACAAGAATTGCCTGTGGCTTTTTTGTATGAAAGGGTACATGTTTAAAATAACCTTTTTTACTCCTTCACTTATCATAGCCAAGACTGCAAAAGCCTAGAGAATAGTTCTACCTACTGATAGGTGCTTGGTATACAATGCCCTCTCTTCTGTTATCATTGGGTGGGAGGAAAAATAGACTTTGATGCTTTAAAAACTAAGCCTAATAACTAAGTTTCCAACTTTCTCATTTCTTTCCTGGACTTCTCTGGTACAAAGACACAGGTACTATATGTAGATAGATAGAAAGATAGATAGATAGATGGATGGATGGATGATGGTTGGATGGATGGATGGATGGATCGATAGATCGATGGATCGATGGATGGATACATGGATGGATGAATGGATGATAGATGATAGATAAATGACAGATAGATATAAACAAACATATGTATATATACATGTGTATATGTAGATGTATGTGTATATGTATATATGTATTAATTCTCACAACAGTTTCATATGCGACAATTGAAAGATATGAAATTCTGACCAAAGATTAGAAATGACCTGAGCCATTAGGGGATGTTTGGAGGGTTGGTGATGCTATGGACCTTTGGCTGAAGGCTTCACCAACAAGCCACTTTTTTGCAGTTCCAGGTTATGTAAGAATCTGTTGTTTTTTGAACTTACTGTCTAGTGAATGACAAAAATAGACATTAAAAGAAAACAAGAGTAGAGGCCAAGAGATTGGTGAATCTTTGAGTAGAGGCCAAGAGATTGGAGAGTCTTCAACTACTTGTCAGTATTTGAGATGATTCCTTTTTGTATGTCTGAGTTTGGCACATTTCTAGTGCATTGTTTCAGTCTGTATTTATTTTTTTCCCTCCCTAATCTTTAGGAGCCCTTCACTCAAGACTTTCTTTAATGCCTTATCAAGTGTGGAGGGAACTCCTTGGTCTCCAACTGTGGCATTGCAGTGTAAACTCTGGCAGCTCCTGTCATGTGGCCATGGGCAAGTCACTTGATCTCTCTTGTTCTCAGTTTCCTTATCTGTAAAATGGGGATAGTAACACCTTTACTCCCTATTTCAGGGACTAGACTGTGAGGATAAACTGAGATGACACATGTAAAGTGTTTTGAGAACCTTAAGGCTGTATATAAACGTCAGCGCTAGTTTTCTCATTCTCATCAAGTGGAAAAAGTTTCTATACCATTGGCCTAGTGATAGCCATGGGTGTCTGTTGTTGATGACCAACCTAGCTCATCACCCCAAGGAAGGCTTACCCACAGGATAGAAGTGTTGAGTTATAACAATTTATGAAAGCCATCTACTGAAGTGTGTAGGGTTATGACTTCCATTAGCCTTATGATCATTAATCCAATCCTGGAAGAAAACAGAGAAGCTCTCTGGTCCAACCCCCCTCATTTTTACAGATGAGGAAACTGAGGCCCAATGAAATTTAGTGACTTGCTCAGTATCACACAGGGAGTGACAGAACTATTAATGCAGGGCCCCCAGCAGTGAAAGTTACAAATTCTTGAAGTGATCAGTATAAACCGATAAGATTTATGGGCTATCTGGAGATAATTGGATACATGCTCAAAAGGTAAATAGCTACATGGTATGACTGTATTTTTTACTGGGCTATTTCACTCCACGGGGTTTGTTCTTTGGTTTCATAGAAAAGGAAAAGAACAATAAGATATTTTCATTTTCAACTGAACAGTCTAAAGAACTCAGTACCTTGCATGCCACAGAAGTTTAATAAATGTTTAAGATGACAAGTTATAACAAGAGAGAATCAGATTCAATTGAAGACCCTTCCCCAGTATTGTGATTGTTATATTCCAAGAAGGGATAGTTATGAGATATGGATCAATTGGAGGGAATTATTTGGGATTAAGGGTATGACTAGAGACAGAGGAAAGGACTAGATAAAGTATAGGCTACCTTTCTGGTTTTGCTATGATATAGTTTTTCTGATAATAATTGTAATAACAACAATAATATCTGAAATTTATATACTGCTTTATGGTTTACAAAAAATATATTTATGTGTATCTATGTGTATGTGTATACATTATTATACACATACACATAGATACACATATACATGTACATACATCTATATAATATATATGTAGAATCTCATTTCCATTTCACAACAAGCACCTATTAATTTCTCTCCATAGCTCATAATTCCAGTCTTATTGGCTTACGTAGATTAAAGAGTTTGTAACTTTTACCACTGTGGTTCCTCCCTCAACCAGTGGTTAAACCTCCATGAGCCTCAGTTTTCTCATCTGTAAAAAAGTGGAGCAATCAGTCAGTAAACATGTATTAAGTAGCTACTATGTGCCAGTCACTGTGCTAAGTGCTGGGGATGCAAATATGAAAAAGAAGGACAATTCATGCCCTCAGTCCTATGCATGAAGACAAACACACAAAAAGAAACTAAAAAGAGAGGAAGGGGGAAAAGGTGCCCAGTGCTGGGGCATGATGAACTCTAAATTTTGGTACAAGATGAAGAGTTGGCTGGTCTAGTCACTGTCCTGAAATGGAAGGGTTATTGTTATTCACACTTTACAGATAAGGAAACTGAAGTTCAACAAAGTTAAGTTATTTCCCTAGGGTCACACAGCTCACATCTGTCAAAAGTGGATTCTGAACCAGTTCTTCCTTACTCCACATTCAGCACTCTGGCTGCTATGCCATATGGTCTGTTACTAAGCTAAGGTACTAATATGTTGTATTCACTAACAAAGCTGTATGTGGGCACCATTGGTACTACATGAAAATGACCTGAGAATCAATAAATGTGTGTAGAAGCATGTAATCCACTTTGTAAAAATGCTGGGATTCTCAGTAAACCTCTCCTGGGTCAGTAGTTTGCCACAGCCTCACAAAATCTACCAGCCGATCAAATTTCTATTTGCATGCTTGAGAAATTCCTGGAGCAAACTGGCCTGTTCAGGCAGCAAAAGTCCCAGAGCATGAGGAAGTTCTAGAGAAATTGTGCTAACTCCCTCACTCAAATTCCCAAAGAGGGTGTGCATCTGCTGATTATCTATGAAATGGGCTGAGTGATTGATGCAGACATCTTCATTTCAGTGTTTGTCAGAAGCCCAAGAGAGTTTCATGCCATTTTCAGCTGTACCTGCTCTGATGTGTACAGATCACCCTAATAAGCATGTCTTTCCCTGCCTATTTTGGTTCAGAAGCCAGACTCTTTAATGAGGAGAATCTGTAAAGTCTGATAACGGCTTTTATTATGTCATCATTCCAGTAGATCTTTAAGCCAGGTAAACAGAATCCACAGAACTCTTTTGTCTCAGGCTTATCAGGCACTAAAGCATCCAGATACAAATATTCGTTTCCAGCTGAGTGCCTCCTACTGCGCGTTATGTTTTCCAGACATGCCCAGGACTCTGTCTGATGCTTTGTTCATTAGTGTTCTCAATACATTGCTCTAAATTTAAAACTACCGTGACCAATGCCAGGACTTGGCAAAGTGGTGAGGCTGGCATAGTTCATCTCTGGCATCCTTTCTTTGCCTGTTCACTTCTGTACCTCTCTCCTTCCTTGCTGCCTTCTGTCCCCTCCTCAGGCAACTCTCATATAGCCTCCCCAGGCTGCTTCAACTGCCATTGGGCAAATGCTTCAACACCTATGCCCTATTATGTGTGTGCAAGACTCTAAAACAAGTGAAGAGGACTACGTTTGGAGCTACAGAACTGGGGTTCAAGTTAGCTAAGTCAAAAGTTCAATGCTTTATTAAAGCACATGCCAGGCACTGTTCTGTTGTTTTGCTGTCTATGTGATTTTTAGTAAGTATGTTCTAGCAGTTCAGTGGAGAAAGATATCACATCTGACTGGAGTAAGAAGCAAGACCACAAAAAATTGGAGATTTAGGCTGGTTTAATCCTAGCCAGTTTGCTCCAGCTCTTTAAAGAGAACTTATCTATAAAATGGGAATAATGACACTAATGCTACCTACCTCATAGTGTCACTTGGACGATTACTCCCCTTGCTCTGTGATCTCACTGATGTCTGTACTTTCTCCAGGACACATTTGCAATGTGTTGCAGCCTATTCATACTCACCATGCAGATAATCTTAAAGTAAACTAAACTTGATGTTATTGACAGGTCAGATTTAACCTTGTAGCCATGGATGATGGTAGCATTTTCAGGGAAGTGGGAATGGCATGAATAAATTCATGGAGGCAGAAAAAAATGAAGAACCTTCCCTGACTGGAACGGACTATGGAGCAGAGTCCCACAAGGGACTTCTGAGGTTCTTTAATCCAACTCCCTCATTTTCCAGAAGTCCAGAGACATTAAATTGAAGAGGGTGCCCAAAGGGGGTTAGGGCTGCCTGAGACCCCAAAATACCAACATGCCAGGTCCTGGGAAAGAATTCCACTCAAGTCTTCTCAGCCAAAGAAAAAGTAAAGTTTATTGAAAGTTCGCCTGTATCGGACACAGAGTAAGTCTGTGCTAGAAAATTTTATGGCGCTCTCACACAGAGTAAGTCTATGCTAAGCTATCCCATGGCGCTCTCACACCTGGTGGAGGGAAGATGGGGTCTTATATACAGAGGAATCTAGGGGTGGTTCAGAGGAGGAGCCTGGGGAGGGTCTTTAGGAGCAGCCAACGAGTTCAGACTCCAGTATGAGGTCAATGTTCAGACTCCAGTAATGAGTTTGG